>JAPMUY010002263.1:0-187500 GCA_026901105.3 Galaxias olidus
TGCTGGCTGTTCTAAGGGTACGTGTCACTTCAATAAGCCAGAAATAAGTGATGTTTTCCAGATTTGAGTAGGTGCCTCAATTTCCAACTCCATCCCCGAATTTAAACTTGTAAGCCTGGTAAATGGGTAGGACATGAAATAGTGCTATTAACATGAAACAAACAATATTGAAGTAAAAAGAAGTGACTTCAAACGAGCTCTGCGGACCGGTGATGGTAGACAGCAATTGTTTTAATGCGTTGATGCTATCCCGCATCCCTGTCTGGCTACAGGGCGAAATTATCTGCATCTTTCCACTGGCAAAGAATCAAGCTGCAAGCGTCTTCCACTCTACCCGATGAAGCTCATGCACTTCAAAGGGTGTTCCGTTTGACACGTGGCTTGAAGTGTCCTCAGAGAGACCAGGTGTTGGTCTGGTAGCTGCCCTCTGCAAAGTGCCAGCTGTGTGGTGACTGAGTCGACATCATACATATGCCACATACCTTTGTGTGTGCTCAACCCCTCCTTTTGCTTGGAGGGTAGAGGAAGTGTCCGATAGTAATTGAACATCGACGACGGGCATCACTCTTGACTAAGATGCTATTGTTTACCTCGCGATCAAAGAATCCAAACTCAACAGGATAGGAGGAATTCATGTTTTTTAGATCAGTTCCTTGAAACTTTCCTTCAGGTCTTTTTTACAAATGAAAAGTTCAGAACATTCCATTGTGATTTACAAGGTCCTCCCACAAATAAGCAGTCAATCTGAAGAATAAAATAGCTTTACTTTTCTTGTTTCTTACCAATTGATAAATAAACAATAGATTATGTACTACAGTATATTTATGTGTTATTTTTTTCCCACAAACAAATTTACATTGTTGACACAAAAATCAAAATTTGGATCTTGGATATTATTTTTAACAATTGACCCCAAAATAATATTCAGTTTGACCTTACAAGATGTTCCTGCCAATGCTCTGAACCTGTGTAAATTGGCTTTCTCTCTCTGACATGTGCCTGGGCAGCAGTGCTTCATTCAAAGCTCCCTCTGCTCGTCCAATCCCATACTGAATGGTGCAGTGAAGCTTGATTCCGGGCCGAGATAAGTCCGGACACACAGCTGCACTTCATTGGAGAGTTGATGCAGAAGACTTTAAACAGGATCTCATCCAGAGCTAATGAGGCCCTTGTGTGGTCGGAGCGGAGTCTGACTTCAAACAGTCGCTTGCTTATCTCAAACTCTGCGCCGTCTCCATTAGGACAGAGCACGATATCAACACATTACTTTTCTAACACGGCCAAGGAAAAAGGATTTCAATGTGCCACATGCACTTTAGAAAGTGCTCCCTTTGCCGCGTTATATATATATATATTTTTTTTGCTTTTTGGTATGTTTTTTCCAATCCATGTAGGTCTTAAACCCCTTCACCTACTATTACAAGGTCCCAAAGACGAGACGACAGTGCTAACCCCTCAGTGACTAGTGAGCGCAGAGAAGGACATCCTTCAGGCTTGCAGGTCAGAGCAGCCATTGTCTGTGGAGCCCTGGGCTGGAATACCTACTGGCGCTTCTCAACCTGTCACAGCCAGTGATTGGCGAGCGGCGGTGATTGTGGATTACAAGCCGTATGAAAGCCTTCAGGAAATCCCTCCAACAAAAACTCCCGCCAGGCTGGAATGTTGGCAACATGGTGGGCGCCAGAATCCCTTTTGCCAGAACAGCACTGGTTCGCCAGAGAGAGGGGCAGGCGTGCCCGTGACTGGGACGTGCCGGGGGGAAGGTGTGTTATCAGAGTGTGGGGGTTAGGATGGGTGAGCTGGGATGGGGAGCGGAGGTGGCCAGCAGCCCAGGCTGTAGTGTTAATCCCCATCTGGCAGGCGGGAGAGGGAGGTGTGTGAGTGCCTACGTGCTGAGGCTGTACCTCACTGGCTGGAGGGGTCTGAGGTCCGTCTGCGAGGACTACCATGAATTGCCACTAAGAAGACATATTTCAACATGTGCTAGTTAATCTGTTGGTCTATTTGTCTAAACCTGTATGTGAGCTTGCCACCTTGATACTAAAAGTATCTTTATATATTATAGTATCAGTATCTTTATATTAATAATGCTGAGGAGCCTTCATTTCACAGTTTCGTTGCAGTTTTTAATCAACCAAACAAATTGATATTTCATCAATTCAAAAATGTATTGAATTAGAGATGGAAAATGACTGCAACTTTTTTTTTTCTTCAATGAAGCTCAACTAATCGTTGCTGGCACTTACTTTAACCTTAAACTAAGCAATGAACAGCTCGAGGCCAGAGAGATGTGTCATCCTCTCTGCCTCGCAGAGGGCTGTTCATGGAAATATGCATTCCCCAGCACAGCGAGACAGTGAATTACTTTATGAACATGACAGTTATGGTTCTTGGGGTATCAATGCAAATTCCCGGGGGGGGGGGGGACGGTTCGTGTCGGAATGCACACTGCACCGTGATCCTGTCTCCCTGATGGTGTTGAAAGCAACAGCTCACGGCTCTTTCCACCACAGACGAGGAATACGAGAGCGAGAGCAACGAGCGGACACAAAGAGGAGATGGAAAACCAGGTTTTGGAAAAAGGCGATCCTTCGGATGTCTTAATGTCCATTTATCTAACTGAACTGCTGTCCACGGTGTTATATACGTCCCTGTTAGGCCTGAGTCTGGCCGTGCACACACTCAGTCAGCCTGGCCTGCCATACATCAGAAAGCTGTGGCCCGTGTTGCTGAGCAGATGGCTGCTTTTGTATTTCTCAGAGAGCAAGAGGAGGACTAATATTTAACACTGAACTTCCTCAACTCCGTGCCCCAAACAAACACACCTACACAAACACAGACACACAATATGAATAATTATCCATTTGATTGCCTACATAAATCAATTAAATGTGTATGTACTATATATATATTTTATAGCATGTGTTTGCTTGTATATATTATATGTAATGGTAAATATATATATATATATATAGACACATCTATTTTTTTTAAAATCTTAACGCAGTTTTAAAGATGCTGAAACATACATCCGTCCTCCTTACCGCCCCTTTGCATCAGTCTCACAAAACCCTGAAAGGACAAATATTTGTTTCCCTCGGCAGAATTAATGAGAGCATCCATTTGCGTCCCCCATCCATTGTGGAACAGACTAATTGAGGCTTCAAGTCTCCCTAGGCTTTAAAGGGGAAAGTAAATATGAAGACGTGACCGCGAAGCAGAGCCAGGGAACGTGTAGGGGGGCAGGAGAGGGGGCAGAGGGAGCGCTCCGTGGGCTTGACACGGGTCTGTGAGGGGCACCATCCCCAGCTGCTCCCCGCTGTGAACCCACGGAGCTGGCAGGACTCTGTGAGACTGTGAAAGGGGCCGTGCGGATCAGCCTTCATGTAGTTCTGTGTGTCCACCCGTGGAAAATATTTGGACAGAGAAGCACGAGTGGGTCTGAAAACAACGGTGAATAAAGATTCATCTTTCATATTCCTCCTCTGTCCTCTCTGTTTCCTAAAACACCCACACACCATTTGTCTCCTGTCACAACCACCCATCCTGCCCGCACACACACACACACACACACACACACACACACACACACACACACACACACACACTCTCTCTCTCTCTCACTCACTCACTCACTCACTCTCTGTCTCTCTCTGTCTCTCTCACAAACTATCTCTCTCTCCCTCACATGGCCTGCATAGACCGGTCAGATCCTTACAACAATAACTTTCACAGGCAAATGAAGATGGACGACCCTGCTTTTCACCGTAGGCCAGTATCATCCCCCTGATCCTCAGATACTCCTCCACTACACACCATGGCTACCTCATCCCTCATCTATACACCCACCCAGGAATAGAGCTAGAGAGCGCTGTGTGACTCTCAACAGTTGGCCTCAAGGAGACAAAGATCCAGTGTTTAATTAGACCCGACAAGATTGTAATCTGGGGCCATTGTGGGGTCGTTGGAGTAATGGGAGATTGATTGGTTTGTTCCCCAGATTTATTTGCCTAAAATTTCCCCAACATTTTCTTGCAGGCCTTTTAAATAGACATATTTTACAGTTTTATTAACAACAGTAATATTTTTTTATTTTTTTATTCAACGAGTCAGTACAACACATGAATACAAAAGAACTCAGTTATCCTATGCCAGCTCAGAAGATGGAAGCCTGTGTTTGCTTGCATATATTGGAGCCGAGCAGGTGTGTGGAGGATCGCCGAGGAGGTCAAACTCAGTGCTACAGACTAGAGAGCGTAGATTTCACAAGCCAGCAGGACATTGCTCCATTGCGCCATTGCTCTTGTAGGGCCCAGTAAATCCAAGTAACGTCGAGTATAAAATAAGGATTTAATATAACAGACCTGTGTTGTACAGCAAGAGGCTGGAGGGTCCCAGTGACCAAATGACTCACCACTCCCACATAGATCGTCTAACTAACAGTAAACCTGGCAGGTCAGATAGACGCTGAGACAAGGACCGTTCATCATCTACACTATCTCAGAAGGTGTAGATAAGGATAATCTTAAATTTGATTCTAGTTATAAAATTTGTTTCAGCAATCGAGAGACTACAATTAACTACTTGTTTACTTGGTAAGAGTTCAGAAAATCAACTAAAAGTTTCTTGAAATTAAATAAGTATCCCATTGCATTTCCACTGGTCTTGTCAAAGTTATAAGACAATTCACAAGTTGTAGCAGTCCTCCGACTTACACATAATTGCTTTCCATGCTGCTATCCCTTCTCAGTCTTTGCTCATGCAGACAAAGAAATATGGAAGCCATTAAGTGAAGAGAATCTGGCTACCACTCAAAATTACCCCCAGAATATTCTGTGAATTAAATGTGTATGTGTGTGTGTGTGTGTGTGTGTGTGTGTGTGTATATATCTACATATATATATATATATATATATATATATATATATATATATATATATATATATATATATATATTTCATTTGCACCCAGATTCATTTTAACCCTCAGATTTTTTACTTTATCAAATGTTATGGAAACAATTGTACATGTTGTAAGATTTGCAGGTTGAGAGATTTATTAATTGCGATGCGCTTGAGTTGCAGCAGAAGGGGAGACATCTAAATTCTTTGCTTTGGCCATTCGTTGGGTAAAATAGAGAGGCTGGCCACATTGAATCTGACTGTTGAGGATTTGGAAGGCCTTGTGGTGAGCTCATACTTTCAGTCCACTTCAAGCCAAGGTTGTGTGTTTGGGTCACTTGACTACTTAGAGCTTTTGTTCCTCTGGGAATGGTGTGATCCAATTAGCCTGGAGAAGGCCACCTGTCTGAGTGGTGCTGCTACCCTGTCCAACCTTTGTGGACTACAGTTCCCAGACACATACACGTCTCGCCCTTTATCATCTTGAAACATCCGTTGAGTGTATTAGGGAAGCCGAACGTCACGAGGCAAATGTGTACTACACTATTGTGCAGGAGAAAAACACCCTTGGTTATCCGGTGAAGGACCATTTGCACTAGGGGTTGTAGCTCAACTGTGTTTCATTCTGTGGTCAGTGTGCTGGACTTGTTGAACCATCAACACTGATCACAGGCCTGCCGGCTTAGCCAACATCCTTTGTCACATGGCACACTGAGGGCCAGCTTACTTTGGCCTTTTTCAGTGAGAGATTGTCTGGAGCTGCACTACCCCGTCATTGTGGTCTCCGGACGATATGGGTGGACAGCTAGGTTAAACACAATGCACACACCGCAAACAACTGCTTAATCGTCCGCATGGAAGCCAATGGAATGCCAATTAGAAATGGCGATAAATTCAAAGACGCGGTGAAAGAAAACCAGCCAGCCCCTCGGCACACACAAGATGTTTTATCGGTGTCCATTTGAATAGAGCCATGCTCCTCGTCCCTTTAGCCCCTCTCTGTGGTGTCAATTAGTTGGCCGTTTCCCATCAGGGTTTTGTTGACTCCTCTCTTGTGGTCGCAGGCTGCTCCGTAAGCCCCCTGGCCACACTCAATGGGCATCCCTCTGTTTACTTTTCCCAGGGGATTGAGCTCTCCATCTCTTTGATACCAAATCCTTCTGCTGCTCTTCTCTAGCCTTTCGCTGTGCTGTGTGCACTATGAAATATTCAGAAATCACAATCCCTGATATTGGCTACACAAGGATATGGCTTGGAGCCCTGTTTAATTATGGCTGCATTGGCAACAAGGTTTGTGTTACTGTTCAGGTTGTCTAATATAAAGTAAGGCACATTTTTATGAGTTAATTATCTGGGGCTAAATTGAATGTTCTGTAACTCATAACTTGTATATTTATATTGTGCCTCTGGGGGAAAGTAGTACATACATACATATTCAAGTATTTTCAGAACGTTTGTAAGTTTATTCAGTGTATTATCTTGGAGGTTTAATGTGGTAAGGATTTAAAAATGGGGTGGATATATACCTAAAATCAATATCTGACCACTTTAATTATATCTGTTAAATGTTCTATATTTTGAATTTAATCCAGTGTTTGACAAATTGCTACTGCAATGCCAACAAAGTTTTGCCATTTAACACTATTTATTGTACCTCTCGCCCTTTTGTCGAGCACTGAATACCTTGGTGCTGAATTGGAAACTGCAATGCCACAGGTGGGTGCAATGTTTTCAATCTCCCACTTGGTCATTTGGTTAGTCCAATGAGCTTTATTTTAGCACCTGCAGCTAGCATAATACCTTTCATTACTGCTGCCCTGCAGCTCCTCATCCACCTTGCTAATCTCATGTTGCCTAGAATCTGCTATCTATCTGTCCCCACAACATGCCCAGGGACACATTCCTACCACTTTTAACTGACACTAACACACACACACACACACACACACACACACACACACACACACACACACACACACACACACACACACACAAAAACAGCATTTAACAGCACATACTGACGTAGCTATTCACAAAAGGGAATGTTTAGGGGGGGTAGCCCACAAAAGTCAATTTACAGTACGGGTCAGTAGCTCTCAAAGCCTTTATCACCAGAGTCAAACTCTTTGTCCTCCTCATTCACAGCAAGGATCTGGACCAGAGGGCACACAGAGGTGATTGTCATTATATAGTGTGGACTGCCATTAACCCCAAAAACGCTCCACAGCTGTCCATTAAAGTCTCCTTTCCCTTCCCCATTACAGAGCCAGGGTCAGAGCAGGCCTGCCACACAGAGATATTTGAACCACAGCAACCCAACACAACAACAAAATCTAAAGTTCAGCCACAATAAATTCTGTCTTTTTGTTGTCTTTAGAGGACAAAGCTCTTTAAAAGCCTGGACGTAGCGTGTTCTAAAGCTGGTGACGTAACTTTTGGCACCAAAGTCCATTCTCCTGTCATCCTCTCCCTGCTCCTCTTCCGCTTTGCCACAGCTTTGGACTGGTCGAATGGGAGAAGATAGAATACGCGCACGTTTACTTAGTAATTAGTAATGTTTCAGATATTACATCACCGTTACCATTCTAGCTATACATAATAATGTGAACTATTGCACTGTTGTAGGAATTTCAAAGTGTGTGTGAGATATTTTAGAATGTATTACTGACCAGTGACAAGGTCCACCGAGGTCGGAAAAAGGTCAGTTTATTTTTTCAGGTTGTAGCATATAATCTGTCAACAAAACATATGTACCAGGTAGTAGTAGTACCAGTATATTGCTTAGGTTGGATTACATTTTATAAAAATCTGGTCAAAGCTTTAATATTATTTCATATTTTTTATTCTGTATGCAGTTTGTTTTTTTCCCACGTTAAAAGTCACTAATTTGAACTGTTAAAGAAATTTAGGATAAATATACTGTTTTTTGTTTTGTTTTAAGATTTAAGGCCAAATTAAGTACAAAGCAGCAAAGAATGTTAAATTGAGTAATATCTTCATTGTCAAATCATTGTGCTAGTTTGGGTTGAACTTATTTACTTAACAGCAGTCACTTTTAGTCTTGTTGATTGGATGACTGAAATACTATTATACTGTGATATAATAGTAAACCAAGAATAATATCAACAAGGTGACAAAGGGCTGAAACCATAAAAGAATAGTTTTTACAGTTAAAACAATAGATGGAATAAATGAGCACAAAACAGGTGATGAAAGGAAGATAATAAATTGTATTAAAATCACACACTTTTACAATAAAGAAACAATCTACAATATGCAAAAATGTTTAACAATAATTAACAATTAAATGCTTGTTTTTACAGGTGGCTGTTATGACCCATTCAATGTAAGTCTGGGGGTAGCAAAACATATATTTTCAGGAAAACGATTTCTTGTTCAAGTGGCCTTGTAGGTAAAAGCTCTATTATGCTGAATGTCTTTTTTAGAGCTTAGGGACCCTGAAAGTTCCAGAAAGTTGTTCTAGTCAAAGGTTAGTAGGTTGAGACTTGACTAATGTGGATATCCCCTGTGCACTGTGTGGTAGAAGTCAGTCATACACCATCCATACTCACACTCGCATATAGCACATACTCTACACCAGCGTGGCATTAGTGGCCTCCTAAGCTCTTAACAGCCCCAGTTGTCAGGAACAGTGATTCTGACCCATGTCCAGTCAGTGGCCCCTTAGCCTGGCAAAATACATAGAGGACAGCTTGTGACCCTTCACTCAGCAATGGCCCACACAACAGCAGGCAGTACACACACGCTCACACACGCGCTCTCTCACACACACACACACACACACAACACTACCGTCCCCAACCTCTCCAGCTGCCAGCCTGAGGAATGCCAACGACTGAAGGGTCCTTGGGGCTGTCGACAGGCTTGGATGTGACTAGAAAGAGCCCCACTGACTCACTCACCTGAACTAAGAGCTGCTCCCTTTTCTTTCCTGCAGGCGCCTCTGGCCCCGGCCTTTATTTACCTCCCTCACACCCATAGGTCACCACAGATTTGGCCTGTTCTCACTAGCTAGCTGTTTTTAGAGGGCTGATGGATTGCCTTTTGATGGTTGCTCAAATAGACAGCGTTCATTGTTCATCACACTACACAGCAACTAAATAATTATAGTACCTTTTCTGTATTTAGCACTTTGCTATTTTAAGATGTGATTGTGTGTGCTAATTGAATGTGTAATAATCCCGAATCGGGCGTTAGTTAAATTTCTCATTAGTTGATAAAAAAATATCCACTGTATGGTCATATGCTTAGTCGTATAAAAGGCTGAGAACTGGCAACAAAAAAAGATTAAAAACACCCTAAGACCTAATGTAACAGTGATTACATTTAATTCCTATATATATTGCCTATGGCTAGTGTTATTGCTATTTTGGCAGCAGGTGTGTGCTCCAACAAGCGAAGGTCAATAGTGGTACATGTGTACAGCTTGTCTAGGTTAGAGCCTGAAAGTGTCAGAGCTCACAGCAGTGGCCAACATGCTTAGCTCCAACCTCCTCCATAGCTATTTCTGTCTGTGTGAAATCATGAGAGCCACTTCCCCAACACAAGGCTGGTCAGAGGGTAATACTCCTGCTTCACACACTGCCAAACCCAGTCCTTCCAATAACAATCCATTCCTTTGTATGAAAATAAATTAGGTTTCTGCTTTTTTAATTGGATGTTTGGTCATTCCCTCAGATCATGCCCTCAGCCAGATGAGGGTTTGAGTGTTAAACCCATGAAAGATGTGATGAAAAGTCCCATTACAATAGTCTTTGTGTGGACCAGGAATGTCCAAACAAACACTTTCCCAGGGTTTTTGTAATTCAAAGGTTGGTCCCAATTGGCTTTTAGGCTGAATACCACAGCACATTTAGAGCAAACTCGTTTAGATCACATTCTGTTATTATATTCTTTTAAATGGTTACACTCAAAACACTTGTAGAAGTAATCAATTATACTAGCACAGTCTTTCCAAAAGCAATTAGACCTGTGAGGTTATGGGTTTACTATGCCAAGTTTTTGGTAAATCACATGCTATAACTCACGTTGATGTTGAGAAAGGAAAAGAAAACATGTCATTTCAAAAGAGGTTGGTAAAGATTCTTTAATTAGTTTATAAATATTTCTTTCTTTAATTCAGCATACAAAAGGACAGTATGTACATCCACACAACAGTGGTTTACAAAATGGCATTATATGAGACCCATGAGCTCAATTCATACACTCTGAGAATGCAAGAACGTTGAACTGTCCGTGTATTCGGTACACTATGGGGATAATGTACTCTTACACAAACCTGGAGTTCATATTCCTGTTCTGAAAATACACACACATATCATAGCAGAGTCTCAGGGCTCCAGAGTCAAACCCCATCCTTTGAAACGTTCCATGACTAAAACGTACTTGAAGTTCCCTTTGTGTGTTCCTTTTTCTTCTCACTCCACTTATCCATTTAAAAATCGAGTACCATTTGAGTTTTAAAAACCTCCCATGGATCTGAAGAAAAATATCAGATTTTTTTTTTGTCAATAATAATAAGTTGTGTTGGGTGAAAAAAAAATGAAAGCAAAGAGGTGACAGATATTTTCTGTCAAAACAAGTCCAATAGCAATCATTTAGTCAAGCTATAAGAAAATAGAGTTTGGAAATCCCATAACAGCAAGTACAAAAAGAGAGGAAAAGCTGGAGGACGGCGATCTTCATGTTCACCAATGAGAGCTGGCGTAACACCATCTTGTGTGTGGAGAAACAAAAATAAAACGTTCTGGGTGGAGGAGGTTTCATTTAAAAAAAGGTTCCATAAAAAAATATTCTTGTTGAAATATACGTACATGCTAAAGCTTCAGACAAAAGTAAGCCTTTCTTGGTAACGTAGTGCTTTGGTTATGTGTGGCCCTTGGAGGCCCTTGGTTGGATGAAGGTGGAGGGCCACAGCGCGGGACCTATTTACAGACGTATCGCTCAACCATCCTCTCGCACCACTTGCAGGTGACGTAGCAGCACCAGTGGTACTTGCAGTGGCAGCGCTCCACCAGCTTCTCTGTGTAAGGGTTGTAGCCTCTGCCGCAGCACATCAGGTCACAACTGTCGCTGCCAACGGACGTCTTGTTGCACTGCCTGTAAGGAAGGCGGAGAGGGAGACAAGCATTTAGGTATTGTTTTGATATATAGCGTCAAATTAAGGTTTAGCTTTTTTAGAAAACAAGGCCTTATATTTGCTCACAGTTTGAGGTTTCCCCATACGCACAAGAAAACAAGAAAGTGTAAGCATAATGTTTAGAGAAGTCCATCTCTTCCTGAATTTCAACCATGCTGCCTCGTCCTGCGTGCAACCACATTCCCCCTGATAACGCTGCCTCTGGACCAGTGTTGTTTTCACCCAAACATTCCCCCAGCCTCTGGGCAATAGCAGATGCTTGAGAGCCTTTCATTTGAGAATTTGGGCAGCCATGGAGCATCTTAAGTGAGCAGAGAATAGCCCCATCGTAAATCACAGTGAATACACCGGGGAGCCCTCTATTTAGGCCTCTCCACATAATTACATTGTTTTATAATGGCGGAGTGTTAATGGTGGTGTGGTGAGAGACACTGGGAGGAGGATGAGGAGGGCAGCTGCGTGGAGTGGAGGGGGGAAGGGGAGGACAAGGAGGAGGAGTGGGAGCTATTCAGAAACTAGGACGGGCTCTTTACAATGGTGGCCTTGGGGACTGGGCAATTAACAAAAGCCCCGCACCAGATATGTTTTGTCTGGAAAAATGTGCACTATTTCACTTTGTGGTGCCATAAACGGATCAAATGGACATGGGACTCTGCCTTTTCGACTGCTCACCCACAGTCACAACGAGTGGACGCTGGTTTAGAAGCACGTCTTTCAACTGCAATTTCTGTTGCAAGGCCGGAACGATTGTCACTTCAGGAATCCCGGTACATACCATTACTAGCTTTGTGAATGTTTCATATGTAAGAGAAAATAAAACAATAAAAACTGGGGCTACAGTTTAACTACATAATGCACATACGTGGACGTAGGAGAAAATCCCCGCCCCAGATGAAGAACTACTTGTGTGTCCTGACACTCCTTAAAGGAATTATCCAAGGGGTCAAAGTTATCCCGCTGACGAGTAGTCAGATTAAAAGTCACTTTGAGGGTAAAGCCAGATAACACCGCGCTGAAGTGGGCACCATTGAGCAGGTGCAGGGTCCAATCCCAGAAGAGCTCCGTCTCTTCAGTCCGTCTGGGACGGGGGATCGTGGGATCGGGGAGGGCGCTGGTGGCCACGTGACCGAGAAGTGTGGGATAGAGCGATGCAACGTCCTCCAGAGCCTACCCAGACGAGACCCCCGTGGAAACACACCCCGACACGTCAGTGTCACACATCCCCTGCCATGAGGGGGGCCTTGTGACTTGGCGTAGGGCACTAAATATATAAGCTGTGGCTCATGTGCCACTGGCCCCATATCAGGCTCCGTGGGACCGCGGGGAGGGCCCCTGACACGGAGCATGTCTTCAGGTTATCTGTCTGCTTAGTGGCCGGGGCCTGGGGAAACACAGCCTCGTGGTACTTGACTTAGACTGGAGGCCTCCAGCCCCCACTGGCCGAAGTGGATCTAAATACCCTTTTCTCCTTTACAGGTTTACTTTTTAAACAGAGGGATACTGTATATCCTGGTTGAATAACTTCATTCAAATAATCTCGTGTTTAATCCTCTCCACAATCCAATGAGTTTCTTTATGAAGAACGCCCTCTAATTGTATCCATGCACAACATGGAGATTCCCGTCGTGCCCGCTGAGCGTTCAAAAGTTCCCACTAGGCTCACACCAAAAACCTACGCTACACACTGCCTAATAAAACACTATGGAGAGCGAGTCTCTGGTTATCTATAGGGGAACATTACCCATTTCCCTTTTCGTGTGTTGCTCTCCAACCCGATATAAGCTGAGTGCACTCAGGCCTAAGAATAACTGCATTACTCACTGGGGTCCGATAGTGGCACAAGGGCCAAAGTCACAATGGCCATGTCAGTGACACATGCTCAGACATGCCACAGACAGGCCAATCTGTTTATCAACCCTCCAGCTAACGAAATGGTGCCACCAGGAAGGCCCGCCATCCATTAGGTCAACATCCTGAACAGGCACACAAACAGGATTGGCCATTTCCTAGTAACTAATAAGAGTCCTCTCAAAACGAAATAAAAGTTTCCGTTTTCAAAACGTGTCGAACACCTGTCACCTAACGCAAAGGGTTTTGTAAAAAGAGAAGCCACAAACATAAGTTAGGGTTTACAAAAAACATTCTGACCTGTCCTGTGTTCCGACGGATCCCAGCTTTTCATTCATGCTGCAGAAGTCCGGTGAGCTCTGCAGGTAGACCAGCTCGTTCTCCCTCACGGGCCTGATGTCGATGTCCTTGGGGACCAGCTGCTTGCGGGTGCCCATGGGTCGGTGCACCACCTTGGTGGCGGATAAGTACTTGGTCTTTAGGTCCATGGCGATGTCCCGGAGGTCTTGCAAGCCTCTCCAGCAGGTCCGAATGGAGCAGGAACCAGACACACCGTGACACTTACACTTCATCACCAGGGCGTCTCTCAGGGCCTGTGGAGGACAAACAGCATGGATGGATGCTTCATGGACCCAGGTGCTAACGGGCATTACTGTTAGCTGCTGTCACGTTGCTATTTAAACGCGATGGATATGTACCTGTCTCCCAACTTCGCTGTTGTGCAGGTGCATGAGCTTGTTGGCGTGGGAGCCCGCTCTCTTCATTTTCATGGGAGCGTCGGAGAACTTGGAGCCCATCATCAGGCCGTAGCGCAGGTTGTCCGCACAGCCTCCCCAGCGGTAGCCGGGCTCTGGGATCTCTCCCGGGATGGGTCCACACGTGCACAGCCGCAGGTCTCCCGACGTGCACGCCCGCGCTATGGTGTGGCTTATGGCAGCCGCTGACAGGGCGTAAACAAAGGCAGACTCCCTCGTTCCTATTAGGAAGGACCACACTCATATTCAAATCAATTTGTACTAATTTATTAAATATATATATACATATCGTAATTAAAGGTTTTGCATTCGCTCACTTCAGCAGTTTTATTCTCTATTTTAGGCAGAGACATGGTTTAAAGACAGTGTCCCTGATGCTGCTGTAAAGAACGGGTAACAGAGATGTAATTGGTGATGATGTGCCTACATAAAGAGCACATATGTTGAGGCCTTATGGCTCATGGGGGATGTGGGAGTGGAATCCTATGCTGGCTGGGGACTTGCTACATCAAAGCTATAAAGACTGGACAAAGAATAGTTTTTGTGTCTACTAGAGCCAAGGGCCCCAAAGACTGTTCTAACATATGGCAGATGGGCTCGATCCTTATCAGAAGAGCGTCACACTGCTATCTGCTTAGACGTTTGATTCAGAGCCAGCGCTTTGTTGTGGGGAGGGTTTTTTTTATCTTCAAATTCAACAAACCTTCCTAGCGCTGGCAAAGCAACCTCGCTGTTTTCAGCGAAAAACGGAATTCATCAAAGTCAAGAACATGAAAAGACATATTGACAGATAAAAGCACAGTTTGATCATAATAAGTGAAATGCAGCAAAAATATCAAAAGCCTTGCAAAAACGACGCAAATTTGTTTTTTTTAATCCAAAACTAGTACTGCTCAAATAAACTAAGCCTTATATCTTCTATACATTTGGGACTGGAGGAATTTCATTTAAAGCATTGATGCTTCCCCATTACTAATGCCTCTTTCACACACACACACACACACACACACACACACACACACACACACACACACACACACACACATACACACACACACACACACACACATAAATGGAGCCTATTGTCTTAGGCTATAGGGATTACTACAGGTGTTTGGGGTGTAGGAGGTTTGGGTACGGAATACCTTTTCTCTTGTCACTAAATTCATTTTACTCCCTAGATCCATACTCCTTAGACCATGATCACAACAGAACGTCTGTGGTCAGTGGTGATTGGATACTCCGGAGCATGTAGAGAGAATACAGTCTGCACACAGCAGTTATGCTCCGAATGTTGAAGCCTGGCAAATATCCCATCTGGACTGAAACAACTTTAATTTGTGCCGTTGGACGCATAATTGCAGTGTCTCGATTCTTTATGCTGACGTTATTTTCTGCCCGGCACATGCCTTGCATTATTATAAGCGTGTGTTCCACTGTCCTTGGCAATGCACTGGGGACGACCTCAGCAGCATAAGACTCAAAGGCATCACTAACACTATTTTCAAAAGACAAATTCCCACGCTGAAGCACGTACCACGGAGACGCACTCGCAGTATCTGTCGTTCACAAGTTACCCTCAAGGCAAACAAGAAGTGAAAAGATTGATGAAGTTCTGACACAATGTCAAGCCCTAGAATCTACATTCAGAAAACGTTAATGACTAGTACCTCTGTCGAGGTCTGGACGATACTTTGCAGCATCACGGGGGATCTCGATGGACGAGCAGTTCCAGCGCATGTCAGCAAAGGTCTTCTGGCATGTCTTTTTTACCTCACGGGCCGCGTGGACAATGGTGTGCATGAGTTCCAGGTTGCTCCGGCACAGCTGGGCTTGGGACGACACCAGGCCGGGCAGCTGCTTACAGTGCTGGGTCTGGTTGATGTGTAAATATGTAGGCGTGTGTGATAGGGCCCTTCAACAGAAACATGGATTTAGTCAACAGAGTGCATGTCACAGTACGATATGATTCAAATCCGTTTCAATTTCGTCAAAATAAAGATGTACTAAACGTTACGCTCATTATAGTTATAGTTTTAAACATTATTTAAATGTGCAATACAGTTGACTATGCAAAATCGTTCAACCCAAAAATGTTTGGCAATTGTGCAACTTGGAAGCTGGGAAATAAGTGCTCCACAGTAAGCCAATGCAAATAAATCAGGTAATTGCCAATGCTTATACTGACATTACATTTGTGCCATAAAACCGTTTTTTTAGTTGCAGAATAAAAAGGTCCCATTAAATTCTGTTTAGACGCTTGCTCCTCTGGGAAATGACGCATTACTTGAACTATTTAAGTTTACATAAAAATCCTTGTCTTAATAGATTAACTACCTATGCTTTCTCGGCAGTCTTTTGCATTCTGAGAGAGTTTGTGAGAATGATCCAGCTACCTTCTGCACCTTGGCCTGTTTCGGATTAGGGAGCCAGGGGCCACTACTCGGTGCCCAATGATGAGCTGTGACTCCCCTGCGCTCATGGTAACCCAGGGCTCACAGGTGTTTATGACCGCATCTGTTTTGCATTGCAGTGATAGGCACATATATGCAGAGGGTGGGAGAGTACGCTCAATAAATTAAGAGCATGCGGTCTATTGTTTCAAAAGCCTACTTGGCCTTTTGGTTTTGTAGAGAGAAACATTATACAACCTAGGCACCAGTTATTCAAAACACTGTACTCGATGAATCCCACAAACCCCAAACATTTGCAAATATTTCTTGGTATGGAATACTACAGAAGTGGTTACTGGATAGACTCACAGTTGCTTGATGCTGCTTAGAAAACATTTGTGTTACAACTAACAAAATGATGTCTCCCTCTTTCATCCTTTCTTACGTCTGATAAAGACACAGAACGGCTTATTAAATCAAAGCTTGAAAATGAAATAGCAAAACCCCCTTGCACTTTAGACGAAATCTAAACATCAAGGTTTGGATTCACTGAAAAATTTTAAAAAGCTGTAAAAAGACAGGAGTCTCAAATCATGACATACTGTCTGCAGTCTCGCACAGTAATATTTCCCCAGTAAAGAGCAACTCAGTCAATAGTAAAATCATCTTACAGCCATTTGATGCCAGAGCAGATCTGAGACAGCAGCAGCACTGTGAGCAGACCAAGTGGCATGATATGAGACGGACTCTTCATGATGACTTTGTTCCGATTCGGACAGGGCAGAAGTACAGGGGTGGTGGTAGATCTTTCAACTGGTAGGTTCAATCACAAGTCAACTGTCATGGCACCTTCTGCCTTCTATCCCCTATTAAATTAATCAAAGAAAAAGTCAAATAAATAAAATGTCTCTGGCGATAGTCTAGAATATTGAATGATTTTTTTACAGAACTGTAGACAAATGTATATATATATATATATATATATATATATATATGTTTACATATATAGGTTGCATGCATTGAATATGAATTGGTAAAATAGTCCCATATGTTTGTGCCTAAACATTAGACGTTCCAGTACACTAAGATTTACACTTATAAAATAGGCATCTGTTGTACGTGCACAACAATAATTGACAAAACACAACAGTACATCTTAATTTATGCGCTAGAAGTTGTTGACAACCTCAAATGGGTTTTGGCTCATCTGATTTTTATTTCTGTTTGTTAGGAACACAAACTGGTTTACATTTATACTTACTAAAGTAGCTGTAGAAAACGGACTAAATCAAGACACTCAATTTTGTAAGGTTAGAAGTCTTTGCTATTTATTATCTGAATTATCATGTTTGTCTGCTGCTCTCTGGAATTTGATCATCAGTGAACTGTTGTGGATCACAACAAACCTTATACCTTTAGTCATGGCTGTACATCAGTCATATATTATCTTTATTTGATAAAGCCTTTTACTGCAGGCCACCATAATGATACAAAATCTGTTTGAAGATAGCTTTAAAAGGTTGACCTACAAACATAAATGACCGGTAATCAAGTTAAATAAATGTATGCTTGTCATTGCAGACATTTTTATAATTGAACAACATATCTAGTCCATCAACAAAAATATAAATACATTGAGCTTTAATAACTATGTTTTGCCTAATTAATCAGCAAACGATCTGGGCTGCAAGAGAAACTGAAGAACTTTCAACAAATGGCCCAGAAGATTTTTTTGAGGTATTATAAAGGCATATTAATAATGACTACAGTTTATTACAAGGTATGGCCTATAGTCTAGTGAATAGCTTCATGTGCAAGGATTTTGTGCGCTGGCAGTAGATAGATTTATCTTAGCATTTAAATTGCCTTTTCAACAACATCCCGTCAGGACAGTAATGCATCTCTATTATGTTTTGCTAATTTTTACGTGGTCAACTTTTGGCATAAAACCTATCAAACTTTCCAACACTGAGGAATCAATTAACTTTGACATAGTCAAATAGAAATAATTCTACTGCATCTCACCTTGGTGATGTACTACGATGTAGTCGAAGCAGTCTTTAATTTCCAAGTAATATCCGCTTTATAAAGTATCAGCCAGATATATTTGTAAATCCACAATTCGCAATTAAAAAAAATTCCAAATAATAGGTAAGCATCATTTAACTCCCAATAGTGGTATCTCTTAAAACTTCCTTCGGGCAATGTCTCGCGCGCCGCCGCATTTGTCGGACTCGCTGGAACTGAGTTGAGGGAATTTATAAGTACTCCTGCACAGCTTTGATCTCATTGGTGATGTCAGACCTAATTAGCATAACATTGGACTGGTTGAAACTGCAAGAGGAGTACCAATGCGTGAACTACTTTTTTATTTCAATTATGTTAGCATATTAACTAAGTCGTTTTAGACTGTTTAGGCTAATCTGACACACAATTTATTCATTCTTAGTTAAGGTACTAAGACTAGGAGCCTATATTTGCAAATTAAATATTTCGAAAAATGGTTTTACACATAAAAGATATGGCCCTGTAAAATTATCTAAAATGTTAGCTGGTTTTATTGTCCTCTGAATTGAAATAATTTGTTTATAACTATTTTTTAATAAAAATATATGATATAATCAACAAAGATTAATTAGGTCTATCTTATCCTGTTACACCATGATTTTATGACAAAACAAATAAGACATATAACCTCGATGTGAAAATTACTATTGATACAGTGAAAATTTCCCAGTTTTTTTCTTTATTTTTTTAAATCAAGTAGCACAATGTTTTTCTGAAAAAAAAACTAAAGAATCACTGAGAATCATGAGTATCATTATATATTTTTTTATCTATTTATATAGGGGAAACCGACTGAGACTCTATTTTCCAGCAGTGCTCTGTTTAAACCATGATGCAATTAATCAAGTGCTTTAATGAAACAAGTGATATTATCAGGAATGCTTAGGATTTGAAATGGATATTTTAAAGACAGATTGGTGTTTTCCTTCTTCCTTGTTATTGTAAGTAATATTGTTTCAGTAAGTTTTTGTGTTAACACAACTGACCATCTCATTCATATTGAGAATATAGACATCAAAGACCATACATTTAAAGTAATAATATAATATTTTAACACACACAAACACTCAAGCACACACATATACAACTAATACATGTTTATAATATTTTACCTGCCACAAGAACAAATATGTATTACCAGAAATACAAATGAGCTGCTCATCAGAGTTTATGACTACTAACACCTCCTCCAACCATATGTACCCAAGAGTAAAGCATTGTTGGAAGTACTGACCTTGCCGCTGACACAAACATGCTAACAAAACACTTTACTGAAAGGTCGAGAGCTGCCAATGTTTTTTTTATTATTATTCCATTGGTTTGATCATGTGGTGTAGACAGACATCTTTATGAACCAGAACATAACTTACTTCCTTCCCGGACAGTCAAATTCTTCAGCAATATCTGTTCGGCACTGTGATCCTGTGCATGTTATACGACCGTCACATATGCTTCGAAGAAACTGTTTCTGGTTAAGCCCATATGCCAGCATATCCTGTGTCGGAATGACAGCACTATGCCTTGGTTCTGGTTCCGGAGAGAAATGTGTTTTATGGCAGTCAACTGTGAATAGACATGGGCTATACAGTGTGGGGGTTGAGGAGCTCACTGTAGAGCTAGTGGCTTCTCAGAGTTGACCGATTTACACACAGGCTCTCCATTCCTGTCTGGGCCAGGATCAACACACTGGCCTTTGATCTCCCATTTCACCTTTCAAGCACAACACAGGAGAGGAAACCTTTTAGCTCTATAGGACAATTGAGCCACACTCAATTATAGAAATTAGATTACTCAAGGTGCAAACGGTCTTTAAGATCAAACCTGAACAATACTGAAACAACCTATTGTTCAATTTATTGAGGTAATCTCTTGTAGAGAAAAGGTGCCAGAAAATGAAGAGAAACATTGCTATGTATACATTGACACACAAAGATGTCTTTATCCCAATTTTTTTAGGGATGATTATGATGGCAGATACAGTTTACAAAATTGTCTCAATTTGACTGTTTCTCTTTTCGTAAAGAGGACCAGAGCTACACTAACAGGTTTTGAATGATCAAGGGTAGATAAGGGCACTCACCTTTCAACTTTGGAATACAGGTCAGAATGGGCTCTCACAATAACCCCCCTCACAGTGTCAGTTTACTGATTGTATACAATTAACATGCCGTCACGACCGTCAAATTAATCCATCTCCTTAAAAAATAAATATTCAAGTCTCTCCTAACCCTTTTTTGATCCCCTTTTGTGTGTAAAAATTAAATGTCAAATGTTTTTTAAATCAACATACTGTTTGTATTGTCAATGGATTCTATAATTACATCCTGTACATCTTGTTTTATTAGTTACAATAGTCATATTCGTAGCACTTCAGCAATATAACAACCTATTTTACAAGCAAACGTGGAAAAAAAAGTAAATTGCCCTCCTAAGCTGGCACAATGTAATTTTCCTCTTTTACCCCAATTTTCTAGTCACATGCTGAAGTACTGAAAAAATGTTTTACTTATTGATGGTATACCTAAACCTTTGTTTTTTTTTCAATGTATTCTCAGTAGAGTACAATATTTTAAAGGCAGTTAACCTATGTGAAAATGCCATCTAGGTTTCAATAATCTTCGGTGTCCTGAAACAACGGTCTCCAGCCAATGCATGTTTTGCAGACGGACTGGACCAAATATCTCCAAGACCATTTGTTTCCATCTTTCATTAGCTTAGCTCTGAGCAAAAAAACTCTTTCAAGTGACAGATGTGTGAAACTTCTCAAAACATATCATTTGGTCCTCAAGGAGGGCTGAGACTTGCGTCTACTCAATAAATTAGCTGTTATACTACTCACAAAGTCTGAGGCAATATAGCTCACAGGATCCAGACGGTTAATTATTTCAAAACTGGAACGTTCACAGCTTCAGTTTCAAGAAATAGTCCCAAACTTAACGTACAGATATGAATAGATTAACATTTTAATTAGCACTCAGTTGCTATTAGATTTAAGTTAATTTAATGATCCAAAATATGTTGTATTTTCATTACTAGTCTTGTGCAAAACAAAAACAAAAACTTCAAACAAACCAACAGAGACAATCTTGATGGCCATATTGTCCTACACTGTGTACCGTTACCATATTACTACGTATGTACAAATGTATTGATGGAATTAGCGGAAGCGGTGAGCATGTGACCACTGTGGACAGATGACATCAGCGACACCATGGACACAGGCCCAGAAAGAGGTAAAGTTACGGGGGCAAGCAATGCAGGAGCAGAGTTGAGAGCTTCACAATTGATAAAAGTGTGTGAATTCTGTTTGTTATAATTTCTGCCTTTCCAAATGGTTAGAGGAGTGTATTGTAGCACTGAACGGAGCACTAAAAGGTTCTTACTAGCCTACTTGAATTGGAGCTGGAATATCAAAGCACTAAGTTTCAGCTCAATTCACCAACTAATACTACTCGCTCTTCAAAGTTCAGTCAGACAAACTTGTCTGTCTTAAACATTTATTAAATGTGAATACAATTTAGAGTAGCATGATTGGGTCTTCTAAGTTTTTTGAAGTTCCAGCCGTAACATATCCGGGACTACACTCAGAGGCAGGGAGCACACATAAATCGAGCCCCCTTCGGAAAAGATTATCAGACCCAGCTGGCAGTTGGGGTGGAGCATTTTCCTATCACCTCAACCGACAAGCACAGAACCTAACCTTGACTTCACCTTCAACCTTGAGATCATTTAAATACTTCTCCCCTCCCTCATTGACATAGACATTTGATTGAGAACAGGTGTATAATTACATTAAAGTAATTTAGCAAACACTTTTATACAAAGCGACTTACAAAATGTGCTTTCAACACTAAAGATTTTTTTTGATCAGGTTGATAAAAAAAGTGCATCCCTAAACTAATCGCCTAGATAAGAGTGTTGCAAGCGCCAAATGATGTGATGTGATGCAAGTGTCAACAAGGCAACATGAGAGCGCAATGACCGGGACAACGGGCTATGAGGTCTGACTGTAGGTGCACTTCCGGTCATGGCTCAAAACACCAGGACAAGTGACTTGAATTTGATGCATGCTGCTACCGGCAGCCAGTGCAGTGTGTGGAGTAGAGGAGTGGTGTGAGTGAACTTGGGAAGAATAACGAGGGCCTGGACTATGACCTGCGCAGCCTCTCTTGTAATGAAGGGCCGTATCCTCCGGTTGTTGTAGAGAAGGAGTCTGCAGGAGCGCGTTACTGCCTCTTATGTTAGCTGAGAATGACTGCATAGCTGGTTGTCCACGATGACCCCTGGTTCTTTGGCGTGCTAGAGGAGACCACAGCGTTATCAATAGTGACGGTCTTGAAACGGACTCTGCTTCCCTGGGATGAAGAGGATTGAGTTCGCTTTTTTTTTTTACGGTTAAGCTTTAGGGGGTGATCCATTCTGAGACATCAGCCAGGTATGCTGATATGCGTTGCATCGCTTTGATGCTAGAGAGGGGAAAGCATGACATTGAGCATTGTCCATGTAGCAGTGATAGAATAGGCCATGTGCATGTATGACTGATCTAGGTGACTTTTAGAAAAGGAGAGACCCCAGTGAAGATGCTGCGCTGTTTTGAGATTAGCCCTCTCCAAGCTACGTGGTACAATCAACCCGTCACGTAGGATGCAAACATGGAGAGAGCGGAATCCGAGAGTGCCCATGTAACTGCAAGAAGGAATGTCTCTGTGGAGTGGTCTGCCTTGAATCCTGACTGGTATGGATCTAGGAGGTTGTTCTGCTTGAGATAGGAAGAAAGGTGGTTGAAGAGTGCACGTTCAAGTGTTTAGAAGAGATAGAGAAGAGACAGGCCTGTGTTTTTTAACGTAAGATGGGTCAAGTGAGGGTTTTTTAAGAAGAGGTGTGACTAGCTGTTTTGAGGCAGCTGGCAAACGCCCGTCGAGCAGGCAGGTGTAACTGAGGTAGGTGAAAAAGAGGAGGATTTTAGTACGAATGGGGTGTCAACTGATTAGTGTGAAGCACACGCAGTATCACGGCTTAGTCAGCAGTGCAGACTTCCGAGTTATCTGCCCGAACATTCGCAATGGCTTCATGTACAGGAAGACATTTTGTCAGTATGTTGTCTCATTTCATTGGCAAGTCCACATTCTTTCTTGCTCCAGCCAGGGATTCATTTTGGCCGAAGCTCTGATAAACGTTGGCAAGCCAAAAGGGTCGATCAATTTAACTATTTTGTTGTCAAATCCAGCACAGCATAGCCAAAATCAAAACAAATTTTAAAGTAAAGTAAGTAAAGTATCCAAAATAAAGTGATAATAGTACATTTGTCACTTATAACCTGAGATTTTATATTACAATGCAATACAAAGATTCCTTTAAATTTCACATAAATTATATAGGTTAACACAATGCTCTGGATTCATAGCGTAACCTATAACTGAAATGTTTCCGAGTCTAATCAACATACTGAAGTTTGAATAACCAAAACCAAATGGTAAAGACGACTGAATCCTTGCAGACCTCAATTTTCCCACCCTGAAAAGGAACCTTGAAATAAAATCTACTTAATCCCTTTGCCTTCCCCTCCAGTGTAGTAAAATACTTGGGTATGGACATGATTACAGAGTGCCACAGGTCCTATATCAATGCAACCACATATATAACCTCAGATATAAACGAGCACACAGGCTAAATTGGGGCATTCTTATGATTGATGAAACCAGCAGTCATTCTTTCTCTAGTTTATTGATGAGACAATATGTAAGCAAAAGCAAAAAATATCTATCCTGTCACATTGCCTACGAGGTTCGCCATATCTGTAAGAACTTGAGTGGCATAAGGTGTTGAGAGCGCGGTGTATTCTTTTGCTGGATATATTCACAAACACAAGCTTGGCTATAATTCTGTTTGCAGAGAAGTCTTCTTACATCTTTTTCTTAGCAGCTGACTAAGAACACTGGGCTGAGACTGGCTTTACAGCCAATAGAGACACAACACACCAGGAAGTACACCAAGGTGAATTTATATAATCTAAAACATTTATTCAAAACTATATACGCTAGGTTAACCAAATTACTAAACTATCTAAAACAAACGATTACAAACAATTGACCAATTTTTACGCTGAACTGCTTAAGCAAAACAGACACTTCACAAAAGATTAGCTCTACTTTACAAGATAACTTTTTTTATTGGTCAATTTCAATTTAACAGCAGTAAGGCAGCAGCGTCATAAGTCAGACGACAAATCTCAACATATCCACCTTTTTAAAACCATACCACTTTCTAACCATAAACTTTTGCAAACAATTCACATCAAAAGCGTTTAATTAAACAAGACATAAAACATTGTAATCTCAAATTAACTACACCTTCAAAGAATAATTTGTCTTTATAGTGTCTCCTTACAAAGCTTTTAACAAACTTAATTGTACATTGTATTGTCTAAAAATTTAGAAAATGTCAAGGCAAAATATAATGTATATACATATATTTGTATCATTCTTTTTTATTACATGATGTAGAATGTATAGCTGTTTTTGTATGTAACTTAGATGTTGCTTTAAAATAGATAGTGTTTCTTCCATGCAACGCTGTAAAATACTTCAAATAATTGACTTTGACCATATAACAGGCTCACTATGCCATCTTGTGGCACTCCAGAATACTAAAATAATCCAATTCAACATGCAATAAAATGAAAAATAGCAATGTCTTTTAACATTTTATTGAATTTTTTTGACAAATATATATGAAGGTTTTTCAACAGTATTTGGAGATGCGTTTACAGCCAAATAACTCCCCTAACTAGACATGAAGCCTAGGAAATCATCATAAAACATCACATGATAGAACTAACCATCTATTTGTGCCAAGAAAGATAATGATACAATTCCATAATTGATTATACATTGATGCAAGTGAGCTTAAAATTCAGTATCCTGGTACTGAAAACAAAAATGAAAAGAAATAATTTGAAATGCCTGATGGGACAGTAATTTTGAACATCTGTGTCATAGTGATGCATTGTATGTATTATAAGGTTTGCATAAAGGCACACAAGCACTGGTAACCCCTCACATGATCATTGCTTTTTTGGCAAGACATTGGTCCCATTAGGCAGTACAATTGTTAACATATAACAAACAAATGTATGCTTTCAAGAAAACAACAAAAGATCTCAGAGGATTCAGAGCATTTGCTTATAGTACAGGGAAACGGGTCTGCAAGTTAGAACTTGGGACTTTTACCTAAATTAGGCTTAATGATACACTAGGTCTGAACTATGACACCCTTCCAAAAGCCTGGTTTATGCTTAGGACCTTTGAGGGGAAAATATCCCCCATTTACAGAGGGTATAACTCTGCAAGGGAACGGTTTTCCTGCTGAATAAATCCCTGCAAATCTTTCTTTCCCTGCCTGAAAGTGCTCTCCTTTCTTGAGAACGGTAAAATGACCAGAAGTCTGAGAAGGGTTTCAATATTACTGAAGTTCCTAATTTGGGATGCCTTAAGAGTGTCAAGAACAGTTGCTGGAAGATAGCTTGCCAACGGGTCCAGCCACTTCTCCTTCCAAGACTTAACTTCTACGTGGAGAGAGACCATATCTGGCAAGTCTTCTTTGAAGAGTCGAAACACTTGACCACTCACAGTGTCAGTCTCAGCCTTTGACATGGCATAAGGCACAATCTCCAAACACTTCAATGTGCCCAACGCCTGTTCAGTGAACAGCTCAGTGACCTCTGCAATGGAGTGCTCGAGCACCTTCTCACTCACTGCTCCTTTGTACGATTCACTCAGTGGCTCTAGAAGGGCAGAGTGCAACATGGTAATTGGAAGTCTTAAGGCTAAAGCAATAGCTTCATCAAACCAGGCCTTGTGATGGGTGTCAATATCACTTTTTACTTGATTAAGGGAATCTTGGAGTGAAGGAAAGTCACCGACAGCAAGCAACATATCTAAGGGCTTGCCCTGAAGTGATTGACTTAGTTTTTGAGTCAAGCCCAAGACATTCCTTGTGACCACTGTTGAGAAGATGAACTCAAAATTTCGGATCGCATCAAAGAAAACCAAGGCTTGCTGGCTGTCTGAGCTATTTCCTTCACTCTTCAGCTCATTCAAGCACAGCATAATCACTTCTAAAAGCTCTACCATCACATCATGCATATCATGACTCTTGTCCCAGTTTTTGATGAGCTTGTCTCTCAGCTCGTTACCCTTGCCTTCATCATGCTGGTACATGTAAATGATCATGTCTTCAAGTTTGGACTGCCGTTCTGGGTTCTCTGTGAGCCACTGTAAGATATTCTCTATCAAAAATGTCCCATCAGCTGCTTCTTGAGCAGGGGATGACCTCGCCAGCCAGACATTAAGAGACAATGCGGAGCTAACGGTTCTCAGGGCTAGAGGGTACTTTTGCGATATCACAGCAGAGACAGCCCTCATCAGTCTTCCGACCTCACCCACACTCAGCAACGCCTGTCCTCTACAAAATGCCATGTTGAGCCCCCATTTCTCTGACAGTGCAGACTCGATAGCGTCGGCAAGGACAGTTGGATCTGTGCTGAAAGGGACAAACGCCAGTGTCTCCTCACACTGAGTGTCCTGTTTGTCCAAGTAACGGATGCACAGGGGAACGTAGAGCTCAGCCTCAATCTTCACAGCTCGCTCAGTGATTATGGTGAAGAATTGAGAGTCCCACAGATCTTTCAGGATTTCTTCACGTTGGGTCGGGTCATAAAAAGAGATGGTTGGTTTTGATTGCGTACTGGTATCTGCTAATACATCAGCATCCTCGGATTTCCCCACTCCAGCTGCGGGCTGATCTGCGATATCAGATGCGTGGGATTTTATGGAGTCTTTTTTTAGCTTGACAGCTCCTTTAAGAAAAGAAAATATATAAAATGTTAACCCCCCCAGCCCATAATATCCAACCAAACCAAACAGTCTGAGCTTAATTACAATAACTTACATTTGTGTGTCCATCTTACCCGCATCCTTAAAATACATCCATATATACGCTACCTAATATCTTAAACACCTGAAAACCAGGTTTTGATAACATTTAATGTAGCCAAATGGTCTGTTGGTTGGTCATTCGTTGGTGACCTCTAGGGCCAAAAACTTGTTTACAAGAAATCTAAACAATGCAGTCAAATTGCCAGAAGCATCTATTGTACAACTTGCTGTACCCATAGGAGCATGATTGACTCTTTTTTTATATATTATATTTGCCACATAAAAATATATTCTATTCATTAAAAAGCACAATAAAAGGTTGGATCAAGAAAACTTAATAACTTTGACAAACTGCATACATAATTTTTTCTTTCTTAACCCAAATAAGTTGGAACATTCACAAGGAAACGCTGGTCAAATCTAGGGGTGTGAGAAAATATAGATTCACTTGAGTATCGCAATATGTTTAGTGATACTGTATTGATTCTGAAAAACAGTATTTTGTTTGATACATAATTTAATAAGAGGCAAATGTTAATTCTTTTGCTCAGATTGCACAAAAAGTAGTGCTCTGGATGTTACAGGGACTTTGATAAATAAAAATGCAGATCCAACTGTTGTGCAGTAAAAAGTTAACATTCTTTTTATATATATATATACTATGAAAAGCTTTCCCACGATTAGATTTGAAAAAATTGCAATATATCGCTTCGCTTACAGTATTGCAGTATATCGCAATAAATTAAATAGTAACCCCTGCATGCTGATACGTATAGTATTGCCAGATTCTTGCCAACACACAGCCCTAGTTAAAGCCTTGCTTGTACTAGTGTGAAATTGGGCACTTTCTTTTCAACTATCAATTTAAATGTGCGTGGTCTTTCAACACACAATTCTAGCAAGACTTATACAGCACTTCAGTATTGTATAGCAGGTACATCAAACTAAGTGACTTAAGATTCCTTTGTGCAATATGATATCTAGCCATATTTACCAGGCAGACAAATGGACTAGGCCAGTAAGAATTGTCCAGGTTCTCTCATCAACGTTACAGATCAAGTTCCTTATTTTAAATCATCTAATGCCTATAAGTTTTGTTTCAACATCGACTTACCGTGATTCATTTTCAGACATTGGATCTTTTTCATCACCTACAACAGAATATCAAATTCAGTTCAGAGCACATAATTTCACACAAATAAAATTTGGTATATAGTGAAAAGTTACGGATGGCAATAAATTAATCTTATAGAGCAGGTTTTCTTTTACGCATTTTGGAAGTGACTACGAGCGATGTCAATAAGAAACGTGAGAGGATTACCTAAATAAAGCCTAGCTGGACCTAGCATTTGTCTTTACAGACCACACTCTTTTTCTATTATCACATTGAGATTAATACTGTTTAATAAAGGTCTGACTGTGTATTATGTTTTTAATAATTTGATAGCCAGGGTTATATTTCCAAACCAATTAGTTCAAGTAATCTGGCTGTCAATGGGCCGTTGGGTAACCCTTTAAAAAACCCAGCTGTAAGATATATATATATTTACCTGTGAAAGACAGTTACTGCTTTGTGCATCAACCTCGATGCACTTCTCGATGACCTCTTGCACTCTTAGCACAGTGGGATAATGCATGAGAAGCATCGCATGGTTGGTTTTGCTGCCCTTACAGACAGTTTTCACCAGGAGATCTCTCAAGGAATTGAGGGTGGTCTTCATGAGGTCACATTCCATGCTGACGCTCGGTAGTACTGCCACCAGTCTGAGTAACATGGTCACAGTGGGGTGGCTTTTTGACTCAGGGTGGAGTAATGTTTCAGAGATGGAGGCTGGGGGGGCAACATCCTGGTACTTCTCTGCCCAGACAGTTGCCCAGTCATTGATTTCCTGCTCTGCCGTGTCATGTTCGGGCAGATCTGAGAGGTAAAGACTGTACATCTTGTTTGTGGACTCTGGGTTGATGGGCTGTGGGTTACAGGAGGGGAGCAGAGATAGGACACTCAGAGCCTTTAAGTGTCCCTCTGTAAAGCTGTACTTCATTTCTTCAATGAGACTTGTCAGGAGAGGAATACTCAAGTTCTCCCTGTAGTAAATTTCTGGAGAGTCGTAGTTGCTGGCACTTTCTGGGAAACAGACGTGTTCAGGAGCCACCCGGCCTGCTAGCTGGAACGCTTCGTCAAACCATGGCGAATGCACAGAGCTTACGTTCTCAAGCATTTTACTAAGAGTCTCAGTGATTTGAGGTATCTTTTCTACCTCACAAATGATATCAGCAGGGTTACCACAGCGGAAGACTGTGCTGCAATTGCGAAGAGGGGCACAGGCATTTTTCAGTATCACCAGTGTGACGATGAAGTCCATTCCTCTCATAGCAGTTGAGAGGACCTGTGCATGCAATGCAACAGTGCCTGTGGAAATTGAGCTAACAGAATCCAAGCAACTCAAGATTCCCTCCAAAGTGTCAACTAGGATATCAAAGAAGTCTTCTCTCTTTTTCCATCGAGAGCAACAGGTTTCTGGACTCTCCTCAAGGGCCTCCCTTGGTGTATTCAACAGCCCATCCACAGCCTGTGCTAACTGTCCTTCCAACTCAGGGGACGAGTCAAAAAACAGAAGAAGGTCTTCGACAATCTCCAGCATCTTTGTGATGGAAGGACAAGGAATACTACCAGCCAGCCAGCAGGCAAGACCACATGACTCACTGGGAGTCACGACTGAGAGGGGGTAACGTTCAAGGAAATCCAAAGACATTTTCTTCAGGCTCTGACAATTTGAGCCCATGCGCAAGAACGCTTGCCCATGACAGTTACTCATCTGCAAGCCCCAGTCCTCAGCGAGAGTTGTGGCGAGCCGATTTGCCTGAGTATTACTATCACATGTTTCGTCAAACGGTAAGAAACCAAGAAGTTCTACCTTTGGAGCACATTCACCTACATACCTCACAAAGACAGGCAGATAGGTCTCATTAGATATCACCAGAGGCTTATCAATAATGAGAGAAAAGAAAGGTGACTCTTGTACTTCCTGAAGTATGACCTCCCGGATACCTTTAATTAGTATTTGTACAATTTCCTCGTCAGGGATAGTAGGTGTGAATTTGCTATCATTCCCTAACCACTGACACATGCCAAGTTCCTGAACAAAATTGTCCTGATCTTCGCTGGGGAGTTCAGCGAGTGAGCAATTATTTTTCCTCAGACGAGCAACCAATCTGAACACAATCTCAAAATTTTGCAGATTATCTTGGGAGCGCCCATTTTCCTGCACTGGCTTTGCTTCCTGGTCCTCTTTTCTGATAGTTGATTGCTTAGACTCAAATTCATCTGCTCCCTCTTTGTCACAATCCACTGAAAAGCAAGTAGAAATACAAACGTTTTTGATTACGTAATATGTTTATTATTAGTAGTACTAGCATAGTAATATCATAGTAGTGATAATAACACTCTACACAGCCACCCAGAACAAACATCGGAAAGGCAAACAGAAATGTACCTTCCATGTTGTTTTCAGAAATCTTCATGAGATTCTTGGACTCTTTATCCTGTCAAAACATTGAGCGATTCAAGACAATCCAAGAGAAACTTGGCATGTGTTAGAAACATAATGCATAAGAACATTTTGTTTCAAATATTATAATATTATAAATATTATGCATAAGAACATTTTATTTCATAAAGAAGTTCAATACAATGATTTAAAACAGTACATCATGAGTATAATATCATACATAAATTATGAGTATTTATTTTTTGCATTTCATATTTTGGTTGTTATATACTGGATTATTTATGCACAATGAAACACTCCTGGAGAAATCTAAAACAATAATTAAAAACACTGATGAAGGACACAATTACGTCACGAACTTACCAGGCATATGGCTTCCAAAGCCTGTGGAGTGACCTTCAGGCACTGGGTAACCATTCTGTCCAGGTCCCTGCTAAAGTTGGCTCCCACTTGCAGCATTGCCAAACAAGGGGACCGATCCTTGGGACTAGTGTTCCTTAAATACTCCTGGAACATCCTGTGGCGCATTACCACACCACAGTCTTCTAGTGCTGTGCTTGGCAACACACACATGATCCTCAGCAGTGTATTGATGTTTCCAAAGAATTGCATGACTGGTAGGCGAAGAGTCTGAAATATTGTCTCTGGGATAGTCACTGATGCCACTTTGGTTTTCCACTTCACTCGCCAGCAGCACAGCTCTGTGGAGAAGTTGTCAGCGTCAGGAAGATCACTACTGTAGAGAGGAGGCTTGGACTTCAGTATTTCAAACATATAGCTCACAGTCACTGAGCAGGGGACCAAAGACAGGAAGTTGAGGGCTTCCTTGTGGTCATCAGAGAAATGATCCTTCACAGCATTGATCAGGTTGTCCACGAGCGGGACACTTAGAACATCTTTGTAGTAAGCAATTGGCTTCATCATATTATCCCTGGGCAAAGACGAGTTTTCAGGCACTTTTATCTGCACACTCAGACTTTGTGCCAGGGCAGACGCTTCATCAAACCAATTCTGGTGAAATACCTTCATATTTGTTTTAACCCTGTTCAGAGTGCCCACAATACCACTGATCTGGCAAAGCTGAGAGGCAGCACTGAAATGATCCTTCTGTAGTCCTGCACTCAACTCTTTGGTGAAGGAAGCAGAGTTCTTCAGAGCCACCATGGCAAAAATAAAATCGAAGTCCCTTATCTGACATATGAGTGCTCCAGCTTGCTCAGAGATGAAAGCTTTCCATCTTTGAGGGTTGTTCTTGATTTTCTCCAGGCATTCAACCAGGGGCTCCAACATCTGCACAAAGACCTCATAAGAATCATGCTTCTCTTGCCAAAGAGTAGAGAATTTCCCTTGATACTCTTGAACCTTCTCGTAGCTTTCTCTGAGACCAAATGCGATGACATGGTCTAACTGTTTTTCAAGAGTCGGCATGCTGCCAAAAAACATTAAAACCTCCTCAAAAGTATCCAAGGCTCGTTTTACCGATGGAACTGGGGTGGACTTCGACCACCAGGTATTGAAGGAATAACAAGAGCTGTGTGTGCATATAGCAAGAGGGTACTTCTCCTGAATTTTGCAAGCAAAGGCTTTTAGCTTGTAGGTCACATCTCCAGAGCCAAGATAGGCTTGACCTCTACAGTAGTTAAAATCGAGACGCCATTCTTGGGTTACTATTTCAAACAGACGCTCTAACATGGAATCACAGTCAAGTGCCACGTCAAGGAATCCCATAAGCTCCAACCGCATGACATCGAAACTGTCCACAAATCTAAGAAAGAGAGGAAGATTGTCCTTCTCCCCCAACTTTACAACGCGGTCGATGAACAATGAGAAGAATGAACTCCCCACCTCCATGAGAATTCCTTCTCTCATTGCGTCTTCACATACAGTGAGAACTTCTTTCATTTCAGACTTGGACACGTATTCAACTTCACCATCTTGTTCAACGGTCTCACCCGACTGTCTGCTTTGGCTATTGCATGCAGCTGTCACTGCGGCCTGCAATGCAGACTTCAGAGCCTCTTTATCAGTTTCAGCGCACTTCAGTTCTACCAATCGTTCAGTCTCCATATCAAGGGTCATTTCTACTTCATTTTCTTTTTCTGTGTAGTTTCCATCATTTTTAGAAACAGACACTGAAAAAAGCAGAAAAAGTAATCAAAGACTGGATCAATTAACACAAAGAATTCCATGCATTTTGCAAATAGGACCTAAAAAGAAAAAAGTACTCACCAGGGATATTTGTCTCCTTTTTGTGCTCTTCCTAGAAATAGACATACAATTAAGAGTATTTCAAATTTGGATTACCTATAAAATTTCTAACAAAGGATTATCCACAAAATAACAACAATAACTACAGGACATTTTCGCTCACCTTGTGCAATAACTGCAATATGTCTGGATGTTTTTGCACATAGTTTTCCACCATGTCTTCAACATTGAAGTGGACATCTTGATTGACAAAGACATACGCAGTGTTGCATTGTCTACGGTCCTCCCGCGTAGAACTGAGGTAGGAGTGGCATCGCTCCAGTACCATGTTGTACTGCCCATACACATCCGTCTCGGCATTCACACAAGGAATGGTACCCAACACTCTAAGCAGACTCTGGACATTTGGGTAAAACCCAATGTCCGGGATTTTCAGGGTTGCAAAAACGGTGATGGGCAGAATCCTGCGCTTGCTTGCATGCCTCCATTTCACCTCCCAACAGCCAAGCTCCTCGTAAAACGTGTCGGGTCTGGCAAGATTATTCAAGTTGGCATCGGCCACTTTGTCCCTGCGGATACTAAAGTTGTGGTCAGCCATGTATGATGGAACCAGTGAAAGCCATCTGAGAATCCGCACCATCTCAGTACTAAAGACTCGTTTCACCTCTTCGACAAGGTACTGCAAGATTTGCCTACTCAGAGTTTCTCTGTACAGGTCTTCCAGCGGAGTCTCATTTGAGGCACTTTCCTCGTTTAGTGATGGATTTTCTGGCGGTATGACCTCAACTCCCAGCTTCTTTGCTCGACTCACAGCATCCGAAAACCATTTCCGATTGAGTATTGCAAGCTCCTGCTGGTATTTGCTAACCAGCTTTAAGGCATTGGAGATTGTGTACTGCAAGGTGCTGCTAATGCTAATGATTCCCCTGAGACTTGAGTTGAGTATGCTCACACAACAGAGGGTGTTCTTTAGAACAACAAGGGTGATGATGAAATTGAAATTCCTAAGGATAGGTTTGAGCTTGGCCATGAGTTCAGCCGTATCTTCATCTACTTTTGAAATCATCTCATTGATGCAGTTAAGGAATGGCTCAAGGATTTCTAACATGGTCTGAAAGGCATCCGTACCATACTCCCAGTCACCTTGATAGGCATCCTTGATTCTATCAACTTCACCTTTCAGATGTCCATATGCCATCTGAATCTTTCCATCCAACCTTTTGCACAACTCTGGTGTTTTTCTTAGCAGCGAAGCCACCTTCTCAACTGTGTCCATAACCCGTTGAATGGAGGGTACAGGCATGCAGCGAATAATCCATATGTTAAATGCATATGGGTCACTGGGTGCTAGCACTACCTGTGGGAACTCATGCAGAATCCTGCTGGTAAGATCTCTCATTTTCCGACACATACTACCTGTGGTCAGGTATGTAAGCCCTCTGCAATGCTCCATCCTCAGTCCCCATTTGTTTCGTATGTCTGAGAGAAGCATGTAAAACAGATTTTCAGCATCCACATCACAAGGCAAGAATCCCATTAGGTGCTTCTGTGGGAATCCAGCCACTGTGACAGACCTGATAAAAACAGGGATTTGCTCCCTTCCTTCAATGTTTGTCACATCTTGAAGTAGAATGGAGAAATAGCGTGCCAACCTCAGACTGTTTAGTATCTCCTCTCGCATGAGGTCCTCGCTGAACTGTATGATTTCTTTCTGATCAACCTTTTCAACACAAATGGGGTTGAGAGTCTGCTGGTTTCTTTGACCTCCCATTGGCTCATCTGTGTTGGTATTTGCATCATTGATGCTGAATCCAGTGAACGCAAGGGTTTCCTTAAAATAAACTTTGAGGATTTCCTTTGCTTTCGAGTTTGACATATCTCCCTTTTGGTCATCATGTTGTGAGTTGCTGTTTTCTCCAGGTTCATCTTTCACTTCCTTTGTCGCATCAGGTGTTGCTGTGTCATCTGAAAAGAAAATGTGAATGTGTGAACAGAAAATCTAATAGGTAGAAATTTCAAAATTTAAACAAATACAAGTTCAACAGGTATTTGCTTAACAGTAAAAGTTACTTTGAGAAAGAAACTGATAAAGATACATTTTTCTGATCCAAGATATGATACTCGGATACAATCTGATCTGGACAAATATAACAAATCAAAACAAACCTTTAGTTTTCTTCAATGAAGCACACTCCTCTTCAGCCTGAGTGAATTGAGAGAAACTTGGTCATATAGGTTTATTCGTGACAAATGTGTGTATTTTTTCTACTTTTCTTCACAATTAAATTTTTTTTTAAAGGGCCAATCATATTGGAATGACGTTTAGAAATGGTTTTCTATAGCAGAAAGAAATTTCCCAAAGTTATACAAGATTCAGACACAGATTAAGAAACTAGAAATCTGAGGACACCCACAAAGTCTCTTGCTCTTTTCCTGTTGCAGCTCGATGGTGAAGTTGAATGGGTTGAAAAATCAAACAGAGTTGGAACTGCATCTTCTTTTAAAACAGCTTTAGCACTCTGAAAGAAATGTTCGTTCAATTGTTATGCCTAGAAAAAAAAGCACAAAACTACCAACAAAGGTCATTTAAAATTCTACTCCAAATACATTTAACATATTGTACAGCAAATGCGACGCCATCAGAAGTTTGCGGCTGGGACGATATCAAGTTTTAAAGCAGGTGCATTTCTCTGTTACGGGTACGACGCATTGATTGAAAAAAACAAAAACAAAAAAAAAACAACTACATTTTAATGATATTGTAACCTACTTTTAATCTATCTTCACGTTTTGATCATGTACATCTGCGCTAGACACCAAAGTTTAATTCAACAGCGTAGTCATCTTTTGAGCAAAAATGCCGTGGGATGTCTGGCAAAAGACACATTTTACCTTTGAGTTGGGTTCCTTTGTAAAACATTTCCAGACATCCGACGGCATTTTAAAAAAAAATTACGCTGTTTAACTTTTGTGTCTAGCACACTGTTTTTCTGGCTACAGCTAAGGGGGAAAAAACACGTGTTGAAGCGCGTGCACACGCGCTCAGTGCATGGGGGTTTGTCTTTTAATCTTTTATAAGGAAGCATTGCAATTGTATGAAATACAGGTACAAATTGGATTGTTTATTCCAAAACTCGGTTGTGATTGTTTTTTTTAGCGCTCTTGTTTTTCAAGCCAGTCAGTCAAGATCTCTATTGCTAAAAATCGATGTTTGTTTATGCAATTGATGCAATTGATGCATCAACCCATCATCCCAACCCCCAAGTTAATTACATTCTATAAAGAAAGACACCAAACAGATGGTTTGGAAACGGTTTATGACTTGACACCGTAAATTACACAAAAGCCAAATCTTTTGCCAAACATTCAGGGTGCAAAAGGCGCATCCATCACATATATTGCCAGACAGCACAAGTAATTACTTTTAATAAAGTTGACTAGTTATACCACATGTGCATAAAAGCAAAGACCCTAGCAGAAAAAAGATTTCACTAATATAGATTATAGTTAGCCAATTATTGAGACTTTTCCTGATTTATAAGTGGGCTTTATAGCTGGAAAGGAGCTCCAAAGTGTGTGTTATTTAATTATATACCCATATTCCAGTTTGTTCACTAGTTATGATAAAAAACATTTACTAATTAAATGAAACATATTGGTAATAATCTACAGCACCTCAGATCTGAAAAACAATACGGGTAATAAAGTCTTATTTAAAATTACCTAAATAAATATTGCATTTAGAAGCACTATTTAAAATAAAATGTAATCCCCAGAGAAGTTCCGATTGTCATTTATTTACGTAAATATGTGCAAAGAAAAAAAAATGACACTAGAATATTTTCAGCAAGCCAACCTTACAATCAACGCACTTACCTGGTTGGTAATCAAGTGAGGTTCAAAATGGTTTGCACAGAGTCTATACACCTCATGCAATTGCTCAGGTGTCTTGGATTCCAAGTCTGGGCGACAGCAGTTGCTCAACCATTGTTTACACCTATAATATGAATACAATAATTAAAAATTCTATAACATTTCAATAAATTGAACAACCCATCAGTTGTTTTCATAGTAGTAAGTCTGGCCATCTGTTGCTAAATTAGTTTGAAAGAATAACTGCAACAAAGAAGACATGTCTCAGACAATTCCCCTCAATTCATTCAGCTGTTTTGTTTTTTTTATTTATAGAATGCCATCTCTAAAATAAAAAATGTGTCGCCAAATGTTAATACATGGAAAAAATACACAATAACAGTCAACGAGAAAGATTTATACTTTGGAAATGCTATGGTCCTCTTCGTGGGCCTCTTTGATTTTCCTAAAACTCAAAAATGTAAGCTATACATTTGTTATTAATTGTGTATCTTTAGGCATGTTGTTTACAGAATTTTAGAAATGGTTAGTAAACGTGACTGTTTAATTTACAATAGCAATTTGACAACCATATTTTAATTCAAATTTGTGTTAGAATTATTCTATTCACAAACTTTCCTATTTTGCACAATTCAGATACGTTTTTTTTTAAAGTATTTGTTTTGCAGTTGGTGAAAGCAAAGCGCATGGATCACAGCCCAGAGAGTGGCCTTCGCCACCTTGGCTACAAATTAAAACCGCGACACTAAGCCCTAGCCCACAATCAGTCAAATTAAATGTAGAAAAACATAGCCAGGTCGCAAGCGACAAAGTTGCGTTATACTGAGGATAGCTTTGCTGTTGGGCGCTTTATGTAACAAAATGTCAAGAATGTGACGAAAAACGAGTAGAGATTTAAGAAAAGCAAGCGCAAATTATTCCGAAAATCCTAAATTCGAAATGTACACTTACAGAAATTTACTTCAGTGAATCTTTTCAGGAATTAATCTTCAGATATTTCAAACAGTAGCAATGGAGGGCTAGCACTTATGCTAATGTATACCCGTCTATATATTACTAATACGTAAGCTAGGTTTAATGTTCGTTATTTTTGAGTGGAATATAAAATAAAACATATTTACTAGAACTTACCTTTCTGGATTCAAAGGGAACTTGAAAAGGGGAACATCTGATTTATCAGTGTGTAAACAGTTCGGTGCGGCACAGTCAGGCATTTTGGGCTGCATGAAGGCTAGCTAGCTAGCTTTTGGCTAGCTGCTAACGTTAAATTATACTAGTGACAAAACGTCCGTACCACCTGAAAAAATCATGCATAGTACAGAAATTAACATCTAATAATCGATGCGTATAGGATACTATCTTCGTCAGGAGTATCTCAGCCACTGCTATTAGAATCTGAATAACTTTAGGTCGCGAGGTCTATTTCATTCTCAAAAAAAGTTGATTTTGCATGGTGTGGTTAAACCAGGAAGCACACTAGCTAGCTAGTCCATGAAAAGGAAATGGTGAAAAAAACATGATGTGCCTTGGCTACATCAAGAGCTAACTGGCCACATTGTGAATGGCCAATAGAGGGAGCTGCGTATCAAACTTTAACTGAGGCCACGTACTGTTATTTAATGTTGACAAATTATTCAGGTTCCTACATGTCCATTTTCAAAACATTTTCTGATACATGAAAATGCTTCTCTTTCTCTGATCTATCTTTGCTGCATGAATGCACGATGTAACACCAAACTAGAATACGTCGACACTGTGTTTGAGATCAATCCTGATTACAATTTTGTAAATTGTGAACATGGAATATCATGGTTTCCATACTTGATTTTAAAACATTTTAAAACTTGCTAAAGGCCCTCAACAGATACAGAACAATGTAGGAACTTTATCGGTTTTAAGAGAGATTAGACACTAAATATTTAGTCTAGTCATGACAGTACTGGCCTTCATGTTCATTACCATCTAAAAATAAATAGACATTTCAGATTGCTTTACAAAAGTTTATTTTTAAGCAAAACCATTCAGTTTCAAAAAGAGAAATTAATATACATTTTACAATTTATGAGTACAGTGCAGGGACATAGTATTGAATGTGAACCAATAAAAAAACCCAGCTAAAACAAATAGTTAACACTTATACAGCATAGTTAAATTCTTACTGTTCAGTACTACATCACAATTGTACTAACTATTCACATGTTTTCCTTCCCAAGGTATGTACTCATGTAAGTGTCAACCATGAAGTCAAGATCATGTCTAACATCATAATGTATGTTAATGAATGCAAGACTCTTTGATCTGCACTTGTCCTGTGTGTTCTCCATATACAACTTGTAGCGTTCAAGAGACTCTTCAGAGCTGCTTTCAAGAACCAGGGACGGCAGGGTGCCAAGTACCCTCAGCGCTGCAAGCATGTTGGGAAAGAACTTCACATCTGCAAGTTTCAATGTTTCGTAAAGACTGGAAGCGAGGGTGACATCTTTGCCTCTGTGTCTCCATTTAACCCACCAGCAATGTAGCTCAGCAGGAAGTGTGTCTGCATTAGGAAGTTCTCTTTTATATATATCCAGGTTGTCTTCTTCTGGTTTTAGAAACTTTGGTTGCCCTATGACAGAAGGAACCAGCGACAGGCACCTCAGGGCCTTCAGGTGATTTTCACCAAAGAGTTCTTTCATTTCATTGATGACATGGTTTACTACTGGGACAGAAAGATTCTCCTTGTAGTAGACCTCTGGCTGGATGTCTGTCCCAGTTTCTGTCCGGTGCTTTCTTAAGAACAATCTAGGAACCTTTACTGGAATCTCTAGTGCAACAGCAAGGTTGACAGCCTCTTCATACCAGAACTCGTGGTAAACATCTATGTTGTCAGACACCTCATTCAAAGAATGTAATACAGCTGTTAAACTGTTTGCAGCAAAGAAAGCATCGGTGGCTTCTCCTTGTAGGTTCTTCCCAAAAGCCCGCGTAAGAGACAGGGTGTTTTTTAGCACAACCAAAGACACAACAAACTCAAAATCAGCAAGTGCCTCTGAAATACGTAGGGCATTGTGTGTGACTTCGTCGCTCCATCTCAGATCTTCATTGTCATGAACACTATCCACACAGAGCAGCAGAGACTCTATGATGTCAACTGCAACCTCAAACGCATCATGTCTAGTGGTCCAGTTGGTTTGACAGGCCTCTTTTAATTCATTGGCTTTCTCTTCCTTGTCTTGATAGAAAATTGAAATGGCATGCTCCAACTCTGACTGTAGTGAAGGGCAGTCTTTAAAAAACAAAGAGATTTCTTTCAAAGTACAAATGACAATTTTTACTCCTGTCAAATTCATCCCATTTGCAAGTGAGATATTTAAGACACTGGACGACATTGGGGTGTGTACTACCAAAGGATATTTCTCTCCTAGTTGGTTGGCAATTTTTTTTATCTTGCTGGAATGCACACTAGTGCAATGAGCCTGCCCTCTACAACGTTCCATGTCCAAGCCCCACTTTTGAGTTAACTCAGACAGCAGCCTCTCGGTGAGAGTCTCTTCATCCCCTTCAAAAGAAAGGAATCCAACAAACCTTTCCTTTTGGAAGTTAGCCTGGTTCACAAAACGCACAAACACTGGTAAATGCCATTCACCTGAGATCTTGACCAGCTCATCAGTGACTAATGAGAAAAATCCACTTTCTTTAACTTCTTCTAAAAGTTCGTTACGAATGCAATCTTCACACACCTCAATCATCTGCTGCAGCTGAGTAGGAGTGCAGCACTCTGTGTTAGCTTCGCTTCCTTTCTCTAGGGCTTCTTCTCCTGAATTGTGATATTCCAGGAATGCATGGAAGTTGCTCAGTACAAGGTTTTCCTCATTCTCAACAGAAGGCACATCTAAATCAATGTTTTGTTTTCCCAACACTACAAGAACCTCAAACAGTAATTTAAAATACTCTCTGAGCTTGTTTTCCTCTGCAGATGGTTGATTGTCTTCCTTTTTCATATTCTCTGCAGAAAAAAGGAAGATGCATGTGCACATTACACATGAAAAAATGTCATTCCGCATTTAATTAGTAAATTTGGTTCTCAAAGACATTTATGCATCAAATAAACAATTTTCTTACTTTTCTTCAAATTGTGTTCGTTTGGATCGTCATTTAGCTACATGAACAAAGAGGAAATGTGTGTAAATTGTTTTAACACATTTGAATAAACGGTAGTATTATTACTTTATTTGGTGCATAGAAAAAATACCTTGTTTTGATTCCGCTTTCGAAGACCACGTTGAGGTTCACTTGACTCATTAAAGACGGTTGGAATTGCATCATCTTTAAGCACTATCTTCAGAAGATCCTTAATATATGTATACAAAATTACAAAGACATAATAATATTAGCCTACATTTGCTGGACACAGTCTGTGCAAGTCTTTCATTTGAATATAAGTGGTTTAACTTCATTTAGGTTATAGGCCTATATGATGCAATTTTACATCCCATTGAACTAACAATCTGAATTAATAGGACCATATGCATGTACTATAACTTACAGTTTTCACAACCATGGATGGTTCAAAGTGCTTTTCACAAAGTCTGTAGTATCTGTACAACTGGTCCGGAGATTTGTCTTGAAGATCCTTATGACAATTGTCAATCCACTTCTTGCATCTGTATCAAAACATTTCCAAGACTTAGAAAACATTATGCACTCGCAGCAAACAGAATTTGAGCAAGCAGACTGAGCAAAGTTGTGTGCATGTTCCATGTTTGCATGATGCATATTTTTTTTACGACATGGTTTACTAAATTGCTGATAAGCTGGCATCAGTTATTATTTTTAGCCATGCGGACATCAATTTGTTTAAAGATACAGAGTGCGGTGCCATAAACTAAATTGTTAGAATCCCATATTCTGAAAATATGGATTTAGTTAGATTTTAAAACCTACACCGGTAGTTACAAGGTCGACATAAACTGCAGGGTGATCTGCAGTGCATCATTGCCAAAGCTTTTCTGTAGTACACAGTAACTGCTAAACTGACAACGGTCCAATCAGGAACCACGTTTTAAAAGAATACAGATGTGTATCTGCACTGCGAAAGTGTATGCAAAATGTATCTAACACATGGGATTTTATGGAAAACGGACATTTATGAGAAATTATGCGCTCATGGCTCAGTTTCCTTGCATTAAAGCCTTCATTTTGAAGGACTAGACGAGACAGCCTACGTTTGTGTTGTAGAACCATTTCAAGATAGTGATTCACTGCTAACACAAGATAACGTTGGCTAACCATACCTTTCCTCATCCTTTGGAAATCGGAAAAGCGGCAGCAAGCTGGACGTGGTATTGCTGCATTCAGGGGCAACGCAGTGATTTTGCATCGTAAAACTACAAAACAAATGTTTTCACACTATATATATTTTTTATATGTATTCAGTGCATTCCGATGTTCTTGCTATAGCTAGTGCAACACCAGTATGTATCGCTAACTAAACCTAGCTAACAGTCTGCCACAAAGTAATTCCCACAATGCTGTAGTTTTCTACGTCATATCCAGCCTTATCGCAGAGAATATTTATATATATAAATATATATATATATATGTATATATCTTTATTTAGTATAAGTATTTTTTCATGAGCAGTTTTTTAAATAGTAAGAACATTAAAGCAACATTATTCTCATAGCACTTTTCAAAACAAGTTGCAATACATCTAAATCCGTCTTATTAAAATATATCAAACCAATAGACTTAATAATGTATAAGCATACTAAAATGTTGACATTGCATAGATAATGTAAAATAAATCATGTAATTTACACTTCATTATCAAATTATCTTAACTATATTATTCTTATTAATTATAATAATAATAATACAAATCTATATTTAAACGTATTCTCAATTTTCTGGACAGAATGTTTTTTTTCAAACACTAAGCGGTTCAAATCAAGGTCAAATTTCCTTGGCGAGTCTTTTAAACAGCCATTAGATGGAATTAGAATTACTTTCCCTGTAGAAATACGACTCTTATGTAAGGTGTCAAAATATCAGCTATATGAACTCAGGCTGAACGATTCATGGCTTTATATTAAACACATGGAAGACATGCTGGTGGACGCTAAAATGGGTGTAATCTTGCTTTCAATCAAGTCTTCCGAGACATGTACTCTACAAAGACAAAACATGATAGATTCTCAGCAGACCAATACTTAGTAGATTTTTCTACATTTTACTTTCTATTCTTCGATATTACCATGCATTTACAGTTAATGTTGTTCCTTGACGACAGACCTCCATTACAATTTAGTATGCATTTTTTCGTGTTAGTTTTAATGTTATTGTGTACAGTCAATGTAATATTTGGCAGTTTAGCATGCATAATAATGAGATTGCTGCTTATAAATAAAACATTAAAATGTTTTAGTGACAATTGCAACGTTATTTACCCAAGAGTATGGAAAAATAAATGTAATCCATCCAATGCTACCTTCAGTAAAAAAAAGTTCTTCATATAAAGAGAGCATTAGTGTCGTTGAGAAATAAATACAGACTGATTAACAATAGTAAAAACATCTAGCAGGCACATTTATTTGTTCCTATGTTTTGTAGTAATATCTTTCTTGAGAACTGTAAATCAAATGGTATCAAAAAGGGTACAAAATAGTGAGTAACTTACACGGTAACTTAAATGTTCCCCCGTTTAAAATGTAAATGATACCAACACGGCGTAAAAATCTTTTTTTCTCCTCTCCTTTATACATTTAAACACCATGTAAAATGTCAAATTAGTTTTATACAATGAAAGCTTTTGATACAAATACAACTTAAATTCTCTCCAGATCCCTTGAGTGGTCAGGAAGATCCCCCAAAAGGACAGGGTTCCTCCTGTAAATATAGGCGTTGGAATCCTCATCCAACTTAACCAACTCAGCCAATGAAGACACGCAAGGGTCGTGATCCGCTAACATTTCCGGCATACGTGATGACTGGCGCTGAATGCGAGTAGAGCGTCTTACTGGTGTCAGGAACTTCAGGTCCTTAATAGTGCTCTTTTGCCTAGATCCACGTGCATTTGTATCACCTTCAATAGTTCTCTTGACACTAGGGTAAAAAGTCAAAATACATTTATCAGGCCAGTGGGCGATACAAAACAGCATACCCATGCGGAAAAAAAAAATATATACACACACAATATACACACTAGAACGAAGAAATAAAACATATTTTGAATGCATAAAAAAAAACATTACCTTTGAAGGTATGGAGTCGTCTTCACATTGTATTTTACAACTGAAGCTTCTTCTAACTCTGGTGTCTTCCTCAGGTCTATATCTTCCTCCACAAAGCTTTCCTCAAAATCACTTTTTACTTCCACTTTATCAGGACATTTGAGAACATCCTCTGCCAATTCAATCGCATCCTCTCTCTCAGACTTCTTTGGTACAATGGGGGTCAATGGGGAAGACTCATCTTTTAACTTAAGTGGCACTGGGAAAAAAACAGGAGAATAAATTTAGACTTCAGTGCTGTTTTTAATTTATAACTCAGACTCGTAGTCTTTAGACCACTGGGACCAATTCATTTCCTAAACATTACAAGCCTTTTATAGACAATCAATTTTTTTATCAGTGATTTTTTTTTCTTTTCAGTACCAACTATATTGTAGTCTTTACTCACAACTCTCATCCTCGTCACATTCTGAGAGCGTCATCATTGCCTCCAAGGCATCACACAGGTTTACCACAACCTGAATAAAAACAGATTTACATTCCAACTTTGAATGACATAAAAAAAAGTCCTGTTTGAAAGGAATGCTATCACAAAAATATTTTCTAAAGAAAGTTTGTTTCTTACATCATTCATTTTGATCTCTGGATCAACAGGAAGATCCATGTTCGAGTTGTCTAGGAGGTCTAGAGTAGTATTTAAGATTAAGTGGCTTGATGTCTGTTGGTCAAGCCCCGGATTGTCTTCAGGCAACGTAGCACAACTTTCCTGTACACTTTGCAATTCAGACTGGAGATTATGCTCAAACTTTGTAGCAGGCAGGGCCTCGACCATGGTGTTATTTAACTGGGCTGCAGGCTTCGAAACAGCCTTGTTTTTTTTAGGTGGTGCCAATGATACAGGCGGTCTCTTTAGGGTTTTTCCTTTGGATGCCAGCCAATCAGCCAGTTTTGCTCTGTGGACAGAAATATAACATGCAGATCATCAGTATGTCCAACTAGCTTCGCAATTATGGCAAACAATTGTGTGGACATGTCTAACGGATACACACCTTCTCTCTTCAGCAGCCTCTGTGGAAATCCTGTACTGGCTAAGGCTGCTAATGACAGGGCGTTTGAGGACCTTGTCTGTAGTTACAGGCCTCTTGTTTTTAAGGTTTTCAGTTTCTTTAACCTTACATATGACTGATGATTTACGTGAGCTCGGAAGAGCAGGGGCCATATTTCTAGCAGTGTCAGCCGAATGTGAGACAATCGAACGGGTGGTGGCTTGGTGGTTGGAGATATTAGGTAGTCTGTCAGACACTGACTTGGATCTTGCCGGTTGAATTCTGTGTTTCTGTATGTCACGCCCCTGCAGATTTGCAACAGATTTTGAACGGATCTTTTGACCCTCCACATTGAGGGGTTTTGTTGTAGTGCACCCTTTTTGATCCATTCCTTCTACATGGCTTCCAGACTTCCAAAGGCTTCCAATTTTGGATTGAACAATCCTGCCTTTATATGTGCCCAGGGCTGGTTTAGACTGGACAGTAGAAGGTGGCTTTGGAGCATCTGCAATAAGTCTTCTCTGACGAACAGCCTGCTCAGTGAGGAATACCTGGCTGAGTGTTTGCCGTTTTTTGGAATCTCTTTCAGTTGCTCCTTTAGGTGGCTTACCGTGCTCATTCTTATGATTCTTCACTTCTTTCACAACATTGAGCTCATTCTTTGTGTTAGACGAATCATCCTCCTTTGCTTTTTTATTATTTGAGTGCAGATTCACTGATGAACCAACAATTGGTTTGTAAACTTCTCTTTTACTGAATGGCTTACTTTCAACTGCTGGTATAGTGTTTTCTTTATTACCCTAAAGGCACAGAATGTAGATAAATTAGAATTCTATCTACGATCTGTGCAATTATAACAAAAGTAGCAAAATAAATGGTTAGTCTAGCTAGATAAAAGTTAATGCACTAGATCTAGCGATACCTTTGTCAGAGACAGGTTCTGTTTTGAAATTGCATCCATTGTAACGTTTGCTCGTTGAATTGCTGCGGTCTAGGAAGAGCAAGAGTTAGTTTTACATGGTGTATGATCTTCTATTTCTAATACAATCAAACAGTTGCTGACGGAGCAAATGTCTAACTCATCTGCACAAGGATTCCAATAAATCACAACGATGCCAACTTCGTCTTCTCGGTTTGCTATCACGATTTGTACCGGATGACTTTATGGTCTATACTAGCCTAATCATGCAGGCGAAGTAAAGCAGAAGTTACATATATGATATATGATCTTACCTTGCAACTGAGCATAATGTGTTGGATGAGCTTAAACAATTACGAAAACACAACTGAACGGGCTAATAAAAGCAAGCCACTTACCACAGATCTTTCCCACAGCCTCTTCTCGGTTTGTTTGTTTGACTTTGGCGCAAACTTGACGGAATTGGCTGAAATGGGGGTTACTAGACTCAAATATAGCCAATGAAATCTCTCACAACATGGTCACGTGGTACGTTTCGAGGATGGGCCTTATTTAAAGAAGGACTTCGTCTGTTCATTTGAATGTTTGAACCATAATATAATTCCTAATGTACTGGCCCCGTCCGAAGAAATACGCAGTACGCATTTTCTTCCCACGGGGCAGGGGCAGGGCCAGTCTCCACTGCAAGAGATAACTCGTTCTCAGTTGGACTAACCTGGTTAATAACTAAGTAAATTTATAAAACAAATGTAATTTTTAAGGCCCAGTGAACAACTCTGGGTTGGCAGCTCGCGCTCACGCATCTAATCTGGCAAAAATAGTATTGCCTTAATCCACTGTCTCCCTTCTAGAAATACGTGGGGTAGCTCACTCAATTTGTAGTCTTGTAGGCTGTGAAAAGAAATACACCCCAACAACAAAATAACGTACGTTCCGTCGTATATGAATTTCATTCAATGTATCTTTTTATCAATAGAAATAACCTGCTCTACAGCGGCTGTCCTGCTATGCGAAAATGCATATTTCCACATTTAGCCAAACTCATCGTTGTGGCCTTAAAATAGGGATTCAATAGTTGAAAAAACTGAAAATAAGTAACATCTTATTATTTTTCTAATGGGCCTATGCCGAGACACGTTTTCAGCGCATGGCGATTGCATCACAAGAGCGACATTTTCGTTTAACAGTCTCCTTAAAAATGGCATGCTGTCCTGTCCAGTCCAGCAAGCAGCATTCCGATGCAGCTAGATTATAAATTACTAGCCAATTTCAAAAGTAAGACACACAACATAAAATGGTGCATCCACTTGCTACTTATTAGTACTATTACTTGTGGGTCTACCAACACTTCAGTAGCCCAGTGTGTTATGTCCTGGTCCCTGTCCTAGCACTGGGATTAGCCTATAGAGCATAGTTATTAGATTTTATTTGGCATCCATGGTTGGACGGGGAAAAGGAAACGCAATAATCAATCTGGTTTGTGCGCATTATGAAAATGGAAAAAAATACAGGACACTTGCATCTGCATAGTTGATAAGCCTATGTACTGATCCAGTCTGTTAACATTCTATTTTAAACCTTTTATCATACACCAAACAATTCTAATGTTACTTGCATGCGAGAAAAGATAAGGACACTTAGATTACCATTTATCCCTCTTTATTTGACCACATCGCAAAAATGGAAATCTTACTGACATTGTGTCTTTTGGCCACTGATTACAGAAATTACCTCGACATTTGATTGGACGTTATGATAACACCTTCTGCTCCAAAATAAGACACCACATTGTAAAACAAAAATCATCCACAAAGCAAATCTCTTTCCGCAATTCTCTTTCCCTAAAGTATAAAAAGTTTTCATTTCACACTCATCTGCTGACCACGGCGGAAGGCGCTCAGTGCTGTGTGCTAAAAACGGGTGTGTAATAGCTAACTGGTTTGAATACTTTTACGTCCTAGAGAGCCCTCGGTTGTCCAGATCTTTCACCTAAGGAATTAAATGCATTGTTATGAAGGAAACAAAAAGATCTTACTTCAAAAACTCAACCTTGAAAAACGACTTAGACTTCAATGCGTAACAGCTTCTTCTAAAGAACAGTTAAAGAGAGAAATCATTATTTACCTTGTATATTCTGACCAACCAGTGCTCTGTTGTGTAGGCCTCTTCCAACACATCCAGCTCAAAGTCTTTGTTGCCAATCTCAGCATTTCTCACCCTGTCGTAACCAGGGGGGCGCTCTGAAAGAAATAAAACAATTACATGGATTAAGATTGGTTAAAAAAGGGTATCCGTGGCAAAAGCACTACAAAGTCATACAAATAACACGTAGCTACTTACTGGCCTCTGTGTACACCTGACCAAAACGGTAGTAGCACATCTTGTACATGAGACAGTTGAGCAGGACAGGTGAACCCTCGCGATCCACTCTGAATTCCCCAGTAGGGGTGTAGTAGTCATGCTCCTTAATGTGCTTGCCTGTGTCTGTGCTGCCGCCAATACGCACCATCCACAGGAACTTATTGATGTCTATGGAGGAAAAAGAGAGAAACAGATGCTGTTTACTACAGTTTTAAAAGCATTTATCGATGATAAATATACAGTCTATAAAAGAGAACAAAGCCACTGAAAACCTATGAGCCAAACCAATACCCATTGTTTTTGCGTTTACTCACCATCTGATGAGTAACCAGTCAATCCACCAAAGATGACCAAAACATAGCTCACATCAAGCTCCCTCATGATCTCATACGCCTTCTCCTCTGTAGAAGCCATTGCCTACAAATGCATAGAAAAGAGAACCTCTTAGCCTATATTAGGGGACTAAATGTTTGTTTCACAGGAAAGTTAACAGTAGCATCTCCATCCTCTGAGCCTATAACTTCTGAACCACACAATCAACTGAAAAGGCATAGCTAATCTTAAAAATATAAATATTAAAAATAGTCTTCTCACGTTGCCTCGGTTAAAAAAAAGTTCTACTGTACTTTTAACATAGTACACTTAGTACAAACAAAAGATTTGGATGATAATAGAATAAGAATCCCACTTGCCTGGCCCACTCTAGAGATGTGTGTATTGTTCCATGTGTTGTTGTCTACTAGAATAGTTCGATTGGCCATGGCGGTTATCTGATAGCCGTAATCCCACCATGACATCACTTTAGCATCCTGAAACACCACGAGTATAATGTTTGGCGAAAGCCTTTACAATCCAGAGCTCAAAGTTGCTGACACACATGTCAAAACATGATATAAGATATTACAGTATCAACACACCACCAAACAGTCTAACATAGTATAGTATAACATTTATGTTCATTAAAATGATGATGTACATGATGGATGCATGTTATTTGATTTATCTCCTGACCTCTGGTGTGTTGTGACGGAGCCAGTAGTAGGCCTCTCTAAAGTCATCAAAGATGATGCGACTGCCATCCCCCCCGCGGGCTGAGAGCACAATGGAGGGGGATGAGTACGCCTCGCTAGTCACCCAGGTGGAGTGGAAGGTATAAGTGATGAGGAAGAAAGCCATGACCAAAATCATCCCACTGGCCACCTAGCATGACAAAAAGCAATTTAACAAGGCAGATCAATCAAAGATCTCAAATCATTTTCAGTTTCAAAATTCTGTTCGGAAAATAGATACATTTTGCATGGAATGTTCTCAATTAATCTGCCTTCTGTGTGGCAAGAGAGGACCCATGTATTTTGGACAGGAGCGGTATTATGCCTGGGACAGAATCTGGCTTCTCACCTCATTCTTGATGGGGTAAGTGGCGTCTTGTTGCTTTTTGCTTTTCTTGTCTGGCCGACTGACATCAAGGTTCTTCATATAGGTGGTGAGGACTTGGGACACACCAATTCCTGACAGGATGCACATGACGGGGGCCAGCACCAGCATCAGACGCACCTGGACACACATGGCTCAATCAGTTGGAGTTTAAGTGTCATTCTCCGGTAACGTGTGTTTCTAAGCATTCCGTGTCTTTGAGGTCTCGTTATTATTAGTGACACTGCTAAATATCATTTACAAAAAACTCACCATGACAGCTGAGAAGTACATGCTGGTGACTCCATACATGATTATAAAGATTCTGGCATCTGATAGGTTGTTGAAGCAATAGTACAGGCCCACTGTAATAACAATAATAAAAAAAGGAGTAGGTTAAACTAAATCTGGTGAGTGGGTTATCTCTAACCAAATAAGGGCTTTAAAAGTCTGCTTTGTCTATGTGTTTACCTGGGAACATGAAAACCAGCAGCTGCAGGTCAAAGTAGTAGGAGGACCAGGTTGTGGGCTGGTGCTCAGAGACAGAGGCGATAATGGGGATGTTGTTCTTGGCGTAAGAGGGGTCCAGCAGAGAGTAGAAGCGACCAGTCCATGGAGAGATCTTACCTGTGGAAGGTGAGGGACACACACACACACGCACGCACGCGCACACGCACGCGCACGCGCACAGGCACACGCACACGCACACGCACTCACTAAACATCACAGTGATGGCATCTCATATTTATAGGATTGTGTTCCCGTCCCTCTTACCAGTCAGCATGAGGACTGTTCCGGCCGAGAGCAGCACAAAGCCCACTAATGAGATGACACTTTTGAAGAGAATCTCAAACTGCTGGCCATTGAGTTTACTGCGCAGGTAGTCCACAAAGGCATGGATCTGGCACAGGCCAAACACACCAAAAGCGGCCATGTGCTCAGATGACTGCACTGGCTGGTGTGGGGATAGACATGAGTGAGGAGGGATCCATCAAAAGCATGAGCATTTAAATATTGAATTCCTATAACATGCTCGTATTTGAGGATGGGTATGACATTTTTCTCCGTACCTGGAAGCCTACAAAGGAGATCTGCATGGAGAGGATGGTGCCCAGGCAGTAGACGGTGCAGTAGGCCACATAGATGCGGTGAGAAAAGCGCCCTGTGATCATCAGGACCAGCACGTGCAGGGGGATGAGGTTGATCAGAAACACGTAGCCTCCCCAGGATGAAACCTTAAAGACACACACACACAATGAAAATATGTTATGTACTTTTTCTGTTATGGGGACTCTAAAATGGTAGGATGGAGCCCTGGTTTATTACACTGAAAAACTTAGTGGCAGCTTTTTTTTTTTGTCATTTCATATGAATTCAACGAACAATTTACTTTTAAATGGTAACAATGGTGCTTCGGTATACTATACCGCGTGGAAGACAGAGAAAGAAATGCTGCCAAAGGAGGATAATAAATAATCATATAAAATCGGCTAACTGTTTGACTAAAATATGACTTTATGATTTTAATAATGCTATTCATAAAAATAAAAAAAACACCAACGAAAATCAAGTGGCAGCACTGTCACAAATAATTTCTTTTAGTGGCAGTGGACGGAGTTACAGTGGCATTTGCCACCAACTGGAGCCCTGCAAACCCCCAAATGTATTTCACTGTTTGGTGTGAAAATCCTTTTCCCCCCCGGTAAATCAGGACTTTTGAAACACACCATGTAGAAGTAAGCCAGGGCACAGATGGAAGACCAGTAGACGGATCCCGTTTTGACAGCTTTTATCCACATGAAGTAGGTCAATAGCATGCAAAAGATTGCAATACCTGAGTAAAACAAAGAGATGGTAAATTTAAATGAATTCCAAATCGCTTTATATTTTAGTGAGCGCTTGCTCAGGCGAAACAGGCCTGTACCTTCATTGTCATAGGAGCCAGCCACTGAGCGAGAGATGTAGCCAGGAACCACTGCGATCATAGCTGCAGCAAGCAGCCCAGCACCTGCATCCTAAAGAAAGATTGACAGTTTACTGAACAAATAGGAAACGACCTGAAACGACCAAAGTAGTAGACGGCAAAACATGAGCCATAGTTAAGCCATAAGTCATAGTTATCTAGCAGATAGAGATACTTTGGCCTGCGCCCGTTTGCTTGGCAAGTTTAATATCTACAGATGGATACAGATCATGACGAGGGGAGATTTTGCTGCAGCCATTACTTCTGTTGGTACGTCTTGTAATTTCACAGCAGAATTGTTGTGCCTATGCCGTTGCTGCCTATTAAAACGTATGCAAAGTGCTTGTAGAAACAGCAGTACATTCATCTTTAGTGCAGATTGTGCACTCTGCTTTCGGTTTTATATAAAGCCAGTTAAAAATAAAGGTCTAATAAGATATGGTGAAAAATACTCATACGATGGAATAAGATAAATATCAGCCAAGTAATATTGGCACAACCATTTCTAACACATCACGTTTGGCTTGAGCATTTCAATCAGGGAAATATTTAACGAGGTTTTCATCAAAGAAATAACATTACGAATCAATCGACTTGAAGGCAGATTTTAAAAAGCAGAAGTTCAATGTTACCTTGAGCTCCTTGGTGAAGTGGTAGGTAACAACGGTGGTGAAGGAAGAGAAGAGTGGCGCAAGGAAGACACAGACATTACGGATGTCAATGGTGATGTGGAAGAAGTGAAGAGCATGGTACAGAGCAGCTGATGTCACCATCAGACCTGAGGAGGAGGCAAAAGGACCAGTGTGACCAACCTTCATTCATCTACATTTGAATGTTAACAAATGAACCCTTTATAGCAGTGCTTTCTTTTATTTTTCTAAAATGCTCACCAGGGTAAATGGTGCCTCCAATGATTCTTCCGAGAGGATACCATGCTCGATCATCAAACCAATTATGGAACTTGTAGAAACCCTCTTCTGTCAGGAATCGGGTGGTACGGTAATTAAAGTACCTGCAAATGAGTAACGTAATCTTTTTATATTTATTGACCACAGTGCTGCAGTGTATAACAAAATTTGGAAATTCAAAATGGTCTACTTACGGATCGAACTCATGGATGACACTCTCAAATCTTAATACGGAGAACAACCTAGTTGAAAATGCTGAAAAGTAGGTTAAGATAGTTTATATATACTGAACAGCACAAATAAAATATGCAACACATTACAGTTTGGGATGTCCTAGTATTTTTATGTTGACAATTAAAAAGACTCACAGAGGATAGCTGCCATAGACAAAATTAGCAGCTTCAGCAGCGTGTCCTGTTTCTCATAGGACAGCCGCAGGAAACCCAACTTTGTCATCTTCACAACGTAAGGGATCGTTATCCCCTTGTACCTGAAGGGCAGAATAAGTTATCGAAAAAAAGATGAAGAGTACAACTAAAATTAAGGCTTTAAGAAGGCTTGATTATTTGCCACGCCCCCAAAGTGCATTATAATTGTGTTTAAATAAATTAGATAATTACAAGTTCTATCAAACTACAACTGCACGTTCATTACAGTTTAACGTTTGGCTTGTTTGAGAATCGGGTGGCAGACACATAGTTCCAACCATCAATTTGTGCCAACCAGACAAGGACACGCACAGGTTCATGTGGCGTCCAACCAGGAAATGGCAAGAAGGCAGACCTCAGCCTTGCTTCAACTAAACTTAAAGTAACGTTAGAAAAAGCCAACACCCCCATTTCAATGCTATATTTATTTTAGTATCGTTAGCTGGTTGTATAGTTTGCGGAAGCAACAGGGTCACAGAAAGCTGCAAAAGGTATTGCAACTATACTGGCTAGCTAACCAATTTATATCGCATAAGATTAGGGTTGTGTAAAAAAGCAGGGAAAGCTAGCTAACTTTGGCCCATTTAATTTCATGTTTTCCTAAACTAATATGTTCCAGACTAGGTGGCTAGCACATTTGCATAAAAAAAAATAGATAGTGTGCTCAATGCAGAGTTTTGAGAAACGCATTCATCTGCTGCTTCCATTCAATTCTGCTCCTGGCTAGCTAGGCGACAGGAGTAAATTAGCTGGCTAGCTAACGTCAATGAATGGTCAATCTATGCCACCCCAAGATTTATTTACACCACAAAAAATATATTTACGATACGGTACGCATGATGTCAAATGAGTGATAAACCAGTCCTGAAATATTTAATTTAAAAGTATGTTAGAGCTGCACTTACGCGTTTCGTTCCTGTTACACATACACTTTTCTCACACAACCTTCAATCTACAGACTACACAAATCCCGCCCTGCCGGTCAATACCATCTTTGTTTATTGGTTATACATTGGTCCTCACTGGAATTACACGGTCCTCATTCGTTTATCAGCTGTCACTCAGACTGTTTCAAGGCAGTAGAAAATCAAGCAGTGACGTGTCCCTAAATTCGGTCTGAAGTGGAAATCATCCCTGCTACTGCTGTAGCCTTTGTGGGAAGAAGGTATGGAAGGCAGCTTCAAAACCCAATACAGTGAAACAGTAATGGTGAACTAGCCTAGAAAAGGTGTATCAAATACATGATATTCAACTGCTCAGATAGGTTACACTTGCTTAATTTATTTTTTCCAAAGGTGTGAAAAACATATCAAGTTTAAAATTCTAGGCTTTGTATTACAATTTGGCTCCCATGAACTAGGAAGAAACAAGTATTGTGATGTGTTTATAGTATACTGACCAACTTTATTAAAATTAGGCATAATACTTTTACAAATCTTCACTCACAAATATCAATCTGTGTACAAACACTTTTCACTTACAATAACAAACCATTTCAAAAACAAATCTGCTACCAATGACAAAATGATGTAAAACTTTGAGGTGATACCTCATGTTTAGAGGTCTTGGTTGAACATTCCTAGCCCAATGACATCATACAGTACAAACTACAATTAGGCCTACTAAACTGTATGGACTCGTCACAGGACTCGTGTGGAAAATTAACAGAAACATAGGGCTGTCCTTCTATTGGTAAAGGTGTGCATCTTTTTCATAAAAAGGCATAGTTATGCAAGCCTTCTGTATAGTGCTTTGTGCTGCATTGATTAAAGTCAAAAAAGGTTTGGCAGTGTCATCTGACCCAGCAACAGTCATGTTACTTCACCTATCTATTACATACAAAGAAAACTGTTTAATAAAAGCAGCTAGCTTCTCATATAACAGAACAACTGATGATTTAATATTTGGATTTAGTTAGGACTTTCCTCTGGGGGCTCTATACCAGCATCCTTGCCGTTGTGTAAAAATTTGACTTTTCTAAAACAAAGCACTTGAAGGACAAAAAGAGCATGCCTTTGTTTTAACTGCACAAATGTCTTCCTTGATTCTGACTCAATTAATAGCATTTGCACCCTGGTGTGACAGAGAGAAGGCGTTTGAAACACAAGAAAACATTCTAAGGAATGTTCCTTAAACTAGTAAAACTTTGAAATAATGGTTACAAGACCATGTACTTGCATTTAAACAATCTTGTCCATCAAACATACAGGAAAACACCTGTTTCTTTAAATCACACCAGCTTCAACAGACTTGTCATTACTGTTTGCATATGCTTGCTGATCCATCAAGCCAATCAGAAAAGGGATTAAGTTTAAGTGTACAGTGGCTTGCTAGATACACAGCCACAAAACAACTGTAACATGTCTTGGTAAATTTGTAACCACGTGGCATACCCCCCACATTAGGTTTTCAATACAATGTATAGTGGGAGATGGATTGAGTAAAATATCAGTTGCAGTAAACAATGGTACACATCAATGTGGGATGGAAGAGCAGTTGAAATCGTGTAGGTTACTTTTTTTAAACGTTAAAATATGAGGGTCCCTCAGATGGCACATTATACATATAATAATTCAATTCAAAATGTTAAAGAGAAACAAACGTATATGTGTGATTGTGAGGCACAGGGTAGTAAATCCCAATAGTCAGTCACATAAAAAACGCACCTGATCGGAGCTTCAACCAAACACAAAAAGGGCCATTGCTTTTTAAAACCACAACTTCAACCCAGATTCACACTTATCAAAAAAAACATCATTCATCCTCCTCATGAGAGAATATTCCAGCAGAATTTCCTTCTTTACAAAGTGAACCAGTTGCTCTGCTTTGTACTCCTAGTGGACATAAGCAGCAAGACATCACTGGGAGGACAGGGGTCGCTGGCGGATGGGTGAGGTGTGGGGAGACGGCAGCTTCTCTGTGGAAATGGACGAGGTCAGGGAGGACTGCAGGTGGACGGTCTTGTGGAACAACTTGTTGCTGATCAGCACAACCAGGGAGAAAAGGCGCAGCTGGAAGTGGCTACATTTGAGAAGAGAACAGTTGCATCGATGTTGTGCTTTAAACAATATTTGATTGCCTATACTACTATGATTTGACATTATGTTGCATACTTACTAAAGCTTAGTTGGCGTCTTAGCTTCATTAGCACTGATGATGAACAGAGGGAAAAGGATGGAGAACAAACAGCCACTATTTGACGTATAGAGAAAAAAGTTTAAAAAAGTTAAACTACAATAATTACGCATAACACACCAATTAATGTCATTGTCTACAACCTGGAGTATAATAACTCAATTAAACACAAATCTAAATGTATGCATTTTGTCTTGTTTTAGGGTATTCTGAAGGTCTGTGCCGTAAACAGACAGGTAAATAAAAAAGCTTCAACACAGCAAATGTATAGTGTTAAATTATAGTAGATATATGTATACGATTTAATAAAATAAAAATCGGCCTTACCTGACTATATATGATGACGGCAGGGCAGTCAACAGGGCCATTGGAAGACCAAAGCCAAAATAGTAGGGCCAGTTCCTCTCGATATTGGATAACCGTTGGTGCATCTCAACACCTTTAAATTAAAACGTTTCAAATATTATATTTCCTCAAGAAAAAAATATATATAGACAAACATACAATATTAAGTTAATATGCGATCTACAACATTAAGAATTAAGAATCTCACCATGGTTGAACCAGCGATACTCAAAGCAGTAGAGAGAGTAGAGCAGAGACATGTGAAGAAGGCTAACCATCTGTCCAATGGCATCAATAGGGAAGAGACTGACAATCATACCCTAGAAGAATACAACATAGACAAGACAATTAACACGGTAAACCGAATTGATCATCTATGTTTAAATTTTACTTTGATAAAAGTAGGTACCCACATTGAATTGAGTATAAAGGAACTGTGGTTAAGGGTTATATACATTTTAGCCTCCAAAGTTTTCAAACTGTCTGAAATGTGTATGACAAAAGCAAAAAACAACTAATAAATGCATTATTTAGGTTCCATGGAGTCTTATTTTCACTCTGTTTTGAAATGTTGTTGATAGTTTCATTGTACAGACATTTTTCCAGGTGAAAAACAGGCAACTACTGGCTAATGGAAACCTTGCTGACCATAGCCCAACAACAATACACTGGTTAACTTTCAGATCCATGGAGACACAGAATAAATAATGTACCTGAATGAGGAAGAGGGCCTGAAGGAGGAGGTTAAAAAGCATGTCGGCAATGATCTTGCTGACACTGGGAAAAGGCTGAGCCTTACAGCCAGAGACTTCAAATGCAAGGTCTGCTATATCCTAGAACATATAAAAAAAAAAATCTGGGTGTTTAAATTACACCAGCAAATTTAACAATAAAGACTATAAAAAGTTTAAATATTGTAAAAATAGTAAGAGCGAACTGCACTGCAAAGGATTTGGTTCAGCTGAACCTCATCAGTCAAAGGCAAATCTAAATAATACTTGCGTCTTGTTTAAATAAATATAAAATGAGAGGGAAAGCTCACCTGGAACCATATGGCATTGACTATCTTGCTGAGCACAAACAGAGGGAGCACCCAGAGCGCACTGAACACTGAAGTCAATATGAACTCCAGCCACGACCACACGTTTCCATGGAGAGAGGGGTCACCTGGTATGATGAAAGGTATTTTAGTGACAGGTTTTTAATGGTTTCAACCAGATATGTGGCATGCGATCATGACAAAAACATGCCCTAAAGCTCTTGGAAGGCATACATACCAATTATTCTAGCTGTAAGAGTCTGAAGCAGAGGAATAAACACTCGATAGAAGAGAAACAGACTGAGCTATGGAGGAAATAAGCACATTTTATAAAATGTCTTCAATTTATTAAGTTCAAATGCTTCCATTAGGTAAATCTGTGTGCTACTAAATTGCTGATGTTCATAGTAAAAAACAATGTGGGAAAAAAAGCAGAACACTTACCCAAAATACACCCCCATTCCAGGCACAGCACTGAAATATCCTACTGGCTAATTTGGGTTCACTAGATTTGAAAGCAGAACAAAGTTGGACTACTATCACTACTAAGAGATAAATAAAAAAAAATACAATGCTGTCAATGACGCTTATCGAGTAGGTTGAGAACTGGTTACTTAAACATCTATCTGCACTGATAGCAGTCTATTTAACAAAACTTTGGAGGTGCCTAAAATATACCTGTCTGGTTTGCGTTCCTCGCTCTGGGCCCGTCTCTGTGCCAGTGCCCCACTGGCTCTCCTCCTCCGCTGCTCCTCTCTTTTCTGCTGGATTCGTGCATCCAGTTTAGAGATGGTTCCAATACCCAAAATTGAGTCTTTAATCCCCTACCAGAGATAAATATATAACATTAGTTTAATGTTACTATGTGTTAGGTATACTTCAAAACAAAGGTGCTAATTAACTTGACCACAGAATTATGACAATCAATTCTTAAGTTACTTATTTTCTTTATAATCAATACCCAACAAACGAAATGATTATGCTAAAGACATCAGCAGTAAAATTATACTTCTATATAGAAAGAAAGTTTTATTTAATAATTTCTATAAAAACTGTTCCATGTTGGGCCATGGTAATAAAAAAAAAAAGTACTCTATCTAGTTCTAGCACATTTAAACAGCTTATTCATAGTTATAGTAAGGTTTGGTTTCACTCTGTTCACTTCATATAATACACTTAAAAATGTGAAAAGAGTGTGCATCGCAGTGACTGACCGTCGCAACATTGCGGAGGAAGGCCCTGACGCTGTCGGTCATCTCCAGACCAGCTGCAGATCCATCAACTGCAGAAGAAAGGGGGGCTTGGGACAAAGTCTGCTCTCATGGCAGGGAGGAACTCACCAAGCAACCTAGCAAACCAAAAAGAACACCGACCGTGTGAGCCAAAAACACAAGGACACTAAACTCTCTGGCAGTGATATAATTAACGCTATAGATACTCTCAAGGATCCCTTGATTATTTAAATAATGTCAAAGAAAGAAAATAGATCATGGCTGCGATACACCATTTATCGTTCAACACGACGTGCACTGCAGTAAACAAGCTAATAAGCTGTTACCTTACCAAAACAATGAAAATTAGACACAATTTAGCAAAAAATTGCAACGCTACGGCAGCTTACGCTACGGCAGTTGGTAGATAACTTTACTTACGGTACTCTACTAAGACGTGCAAGTTAAGAAGCTTGCCAACTTACTTTTTTGTTTGGGGGACTAAGAACCTTACTAATACGGTGTTTGTTAACTTTACTGCCGAAACAACAATGCAAATGTAGCCTCTTCTAGCTGGCTAACTAACAAGGTAGCTAGTACTCGCTGACGTGACGAAGCTAACGTTAGTTGGGCAACCTATGGCTTGCTAGACAGACATATGCTTTTCTTGCCTAAAAACACTGTTAGTAACAGACATGGAGTTGTAATAATTCTTACCACATACGACACACTATCTGTATTGTTCACTTCGCGTTTCACCCTCTATTTCTGTCACAACAAAAACAAACCCAGCAGACAAACCCTGATATATTTACTGCGCATGCTCGTACGTTTGGTAGGACTGTGGGATATGTAGTGATTAAATGTTCCATGTTAAAATAATTTTACCTAGGCCTGTCGTAGTCGTAAGAAGGCATATTTTCCTACCGTTTTGTTGATTTGACTTTTAATGTAATAATTTATATTACCTTGACATCGCCCTATATTACTGAAACAAAGCTCAGATACCTTTAACTGGTTGCATGTGAACGCGTTTTGAGTGAACGTTCAGATGTTTGACATGTTAAATGTAATATGAAAATTATATTCCGATGATTATAACTTATATAAGCATGCGACTCTCCTTGGCTCTGCCTCAGACATTCTAAATTGGCTTAGTTCAGCAGTACACACCCACAGGGCGGTGCATATGCTACAGAAGGAATCAACTGCTGTTTAACTGGTGCTGATGCTTGCTGAAAGATATCAATGTGTGGATCCAGTTTCTGTTTATGTTAATGCTGCTGCCATTTGGAAATAATACACAAAATCGATGGTTGTTCTACGAATAAGGAATGCCCACAAAAGACGCTATGCCCTTCTATGTTTGAGCATAATTGGTGTTTTTATATACCAATATTTTGGGTAAGTGAAAACAAGCTATTCTTATGTTTTAGTTTTATATGTATTTAACTTTGCAAGTGAGTGTGCAATGGCAATGAAAAACATGTTGTTGTTATCATAAAAGTAAAGACTATTTACTATAGAGAGTTCTTGGTCTATTTTGAACTGGTAGATTGACTATCCTGAGTGCATTCCTATTGTCAAACTTGAGAACATATTGATTGTCCTTTTCCTTACAAAAGACAATATCTCTGTATGCCATGTACTAACCCCTGGAATCTGGAATGTCAGCAGTTTTCTTTTCACAATCTTCAATTAAGTGATCTCTTCATTCAAGTGACTTGTTCTTCTCCAGAATGCAAGCTGGGGGAAGGAGACTGAGTCGGAGAATGGGTTTGATTGCCAACTCCTCTCAGTTCACCCTAGGAGGAGAGCCCTTTCGTATCCTAGGGGGATCTATCCACTATTTCCGCGTACCCAGGGCCTATTGGAGGGACCGAATGATAAAAATGAAGGCCTGCGGTATCAATACCCTAACCACGTATGTGACAAAACTCATAATCTTATGTCTTTATGATGCTTTTAAGAAGTGTAATATTTACAAGATCTGTCTCTCCTGCTACAATGTGAAAGCCACTTCCCTCTTGACTACAACATTAATCAATTCTATTCTATTCTAATTTTACTTTCAGATATGTGCCATGGAATTTACACCAGCCAGAAAGAGAACTTTTCCAGTTCCACACACAGCTTGATCTGGAGTAAAGAACTCCGCCTTTTTATTTGTCTGCTTGTCTGTTTGTCTGTCTGTTGATGTATTTTTGAATACAATACTTTTGTTCCCAAGACAGTAGTACCTGACTCGAAACGGGAAAGTTTGTTATCATGCTGTTATAATGATCTAAGCCACATTTCTCATGGGGTCAGGTAGCAGAGACACTCACCTGACAACAGCAGCATTTCTACAACAACATCATCAACCCAGCAATTAACAGATACATCCCCCCAGCCACCTGCTGATGTTTCTAAGCAGAGATGTGCACAGCAATTAACCTTAAAATTGTGTATACGATATGATACTGTCCACATGCAGTATATAGGGGGAATGTGGCCTAAATGTGTTTGATCACGTCATTGCAGAATTAGCACAAGATATCTTCTTGGGGTAAAGCGGATGATGTATTTATGTACTTATTTGTTCATCTTAACACAGAGCCTATATCAACCTCGCTGATGAACTTGGGCTTTGGGTGATTTTGTGTCTGGGGCCATATATTTCCGCTGAGCTCGACTTGGGAGGACTACCCAGGTTAGTTGATTTGCTGACAGCCTGAGCACACTTCCAGCTCTTTTTTGTACCTACTCAAAAGGCCTGTTTTGTAATAAACAACTTTTTTTTTTCAACTACACCTGTTACAATAATCATTCATCTAAAAAGGTTTCAATGAGATAAGAAGAGTTAATTTGATCACCTGAGGCCACTTGATCAAGCAACACTATGCTATTTTCTATTGTAATATGCTACCATGGGAACTGCGATAACCAAGTCGCATTCCCATTGGGCTTGGCTGTGTTATCTTCTGTAATGCTAACTGTGTATGTCTCTGTTTTTCTTAAGTTGGCTTCTTCGTGATGAGTATATGAGGCTAAGAACAACCTATCCAGGCTTCACTGAAGCAGTGGAAATATACTTTGACAAGCTAATTCCAAAATTGGTACCACTACAGGTTGTTGTTACATAATGTTATGCAAGGTCTTTAAAATATTAGATAAATAATGTAGAAATATCTGACTTTGTTTTAAATGTGTCATAATATTTTGTGATGATATGTTGATCAGTTCAAGAAAGGTGGTCCAGTTATTGCAGTACAGATGGAAAATGAATATGGATCGTTTGCAAAAGATGATCATTATTTGCCTTTTATTAAAGAGGTATGTGTCACTCAAAATTGTGTCTCAAGGACAAACAAAATGGATGCATGCACATTGTAATGATTGTTTACACTGTAATTTGTTGTTATATTTTAAAGGCTCTGCAATCCAGAGGGATAAATGAGGTCTTGTTTACATCAGACACCCACGAGGGGTTAAAGACAGGCGGTGTGAATGGAGGTACTGTATATTATTAGTGTGAGTACACAAACACATGCTGCTTGTTAATCATATTCTTTCATATTTCTATTTCCTTGAGAATTTTGTATGTGTCTTTGTGATTTATGCCATTTCTTTTAGTTATCAGAGCAGTGAACCTTAACAAATTGAATGAGGGAGATATGAAGTATCTAAATGCGCTCCAGGTAAGTAATTCCTTCCCTCCCACATTAATTCATGGCAGATTGTAATTTTTAAAACACCAACTTCTGTCAAAACAATTTTAATCAAAATGTATTTAAATTTCAACTTCCTCAAAATGCATGGCAGCCCAACAGCCCTAACATGGTGATGGAGTACCGGACTGGTTGGTTTGATGAATGGGGAGATCTTCACCATATTCTTGCCCCAGAGGGTATGATATGTTCTTCAGTATTTGCTTTGAAGTCATATTGCTTCTTTGCTTGCTCCTTCAGCATTCAATTGTGTGTTTTTTCAACATAGTCTTAACAAAGCTTCTCCATTCCAGTGCACCAATTTGTGATCTCAGAACTTATTTTAACTAATAGAATCCCTGTTTGGCAGATCTTGTGTCTACTGTGCGTAGGATTTTGAAACGAGGAATGTCTATTAACTTGTACATGTTTCATGGAGGGACTAATTTTGGCTTCATGAGTGGAGCTATTGCCAACCCCTCGTATAAAGCATTAGTCACAAGCTATGGTAAGTCTTACATATTGCACCTCTGATCCAATTTATTCACTTAATTTGAGTTAATATTGCAAAAAAAATATATGTGATATGACCTGACTGTTTTTACAGGGTAAACTTTGTTTGGCTTGGTTTTTGCACTTGTGAAATAGCATAACCATTTTAGACCACTAAGTGGCAGTGTTAGATAGTCAATCTACTCTTTCTTTTTGCCTTACAGATTATGATGCACCCCTGTCTGAAGCTGGGGAATACACTCCTAAGTACCATCTTCTGAAGGACCTATTCAGTCGCTACCACAGTAAATCTAATCTTGAACAATAATATGTTGAAAAACATAGTTACTGAGTATATTTATGCAGTATGCACACATGTATACCAATGCTTTATCCAGTGAATGATTTGGCCTGTCCCTTTAGGAGGTGATAAACTCCCTGAAATGCCAGCCTTACGTTACAGGGAGGCTTACGAGCCTTCCATTATGTACCATCACTTGCCCTTGTGGGACGCTTTGAGGTTTGCTGATGAGGTGAGTTTGTGTCGTTTTATGTGTAGGCCTGCTTCTTGAAAGCATGTGAGTGTTTGCTCATTATTACTGGGTTGTTATTTGTTTCTGACCTTTCTCCTTAGCCATTTAAATCCCCAACCCCAATAAGCATGGAGAAACTCCCAGTAAACAATGGAAACGGCCAGTCTTATGGATATACGCTTTATGAGACCACCATCACCAGTGGGGGGCTTTTGAAGGCTGGAGACAGTGTACGTGACAGAGCCCTGGTGAGTTCAGTCAGGTCTTCTTAAACATAATGTTTAATCGATTTCATAAAAGCATATAACACACTATGTACTGTATGGCATGTGTTATCTCATGTTTAAAAAAAATGCTTCTTCTCTGAAAACGCTATGCTTTCTCAAGATTCTAAGCCACTTGCTATGTTAAAACTGGAAACTGACACGGATTAAATGTATTTAACCCAAATTTTGTTTCTAGGTGTTTGTGGATAGACAATACATTGGCATTTTCAAGCGTCGCAGCCTGGAATTAGCAGTTCCTGATGGTAAGGTATGGGATCATATCAATAAGTGAATGAATGCCAAAACCTATCCTCAAAATATTCCCCAAATAACGTAAGTGTCTCAATGTGTCTTAATATAGGGAGAACGGAAATTAAGCCTATTGGTGGAGAATTGTGGAAGAGTGCATAATGGGAGAGAGTTTGATAAACAGCATAAAGGTACTGCAATAAATCATAGCAATTAAGTTTTAAACAACAATGCTGTATGTTTTTCATCTCATTTTTGTAGGCAGGGCTATCATTAAACAGACTCACTATTTAGTAGAAAATATGGCTGCTTGGAATGGCTTTTCATAAAATGCCTACTTATACTTGTTTTCCATTAGGTCTAACAGGAGACATTATGTTAAACAGCAGTCCATTACGGGATTTTAACATATACAGTCTTGACATGAAACCCAGCTTTATTGATAGGTATGTACTCTTCAAAAAAATGCGTTTCAAAACACTGTATAAATCACTTTTTGTATTAAATGTACCAGATTGGATAAATATTATTTTGTTCTATAAAATTATTGATTTAATAAATATTTTCTCAGTCTCTATCAGGCACCTTGGAAGTCCCACCCCCATGTTCCAAGCTTTCCAGGATTTTTCATGGGGAGATTGTTTGCATACGGGTATCCAAGTGACACATTTCTCAAACTTCCAGTGAGCAAAAACAAACAATAATGGTCTACAATAAATACTGTACAGTGACTTGAATACACACGTTGTAAAACAGATGAATGATACAACATTGATACATTGACTGATACTATGAGGACGTTTTTTAAGACAGTCGTTTTTCTTATTTTCCTGATGTGTATGCAGGGTTGGGGGAAAGGAGCAGTTTTCATCAATGGGCTGAACTTAGGGCGTTACTGGTCCATTGGTCCTCAACAAGCTCTCTACTTACCAGGACCCTTGCTCAATAGCGGAATTAACCAGGTAAAGTACAGCTGTGTTAAAATGTACTAAAGATGTCACCATTGTGTTTCTATCACTGTCAGTTGAAAGTATAGCCTCCACTTTTTGAGTCCCTCTAAAGTCCATCACCTCATGTGTTTACTGCTCAGGTGGTAGTGTTTGAGGAGCAAGAGGCTGAATTGAAGATCGTATTTGAGGAGACTCCTGATCTTGGCATGGCTGTGGACATCCAATGACTTGGATCCTTTGATAGACAAGTACATAAAAGGACAGTTTATTGTAACAAAAGCTCACCAAAAAGAACAACCATACCTAAAGAGGCCTACAGCAATGATTATTTATACTGGTCTTAAGAATATAAACAGATATGGAAAATACTTTTATTACGTACATTGTGTTTATGTACGTTAGATTTGCAATCATAGGGAAACCTAATAAACGTAATTTTAAAAATTTATTTTAGAAGCAACGGAATTTCCTTCGTGCGACAACAAGTAAAAAAAAGAAAAGAAACAGGAGATATCAGGGAAGACATTATATACATGTATTACTGTGACTGTGCTGTTGTGGGTTTGAAATAATATCACTTTTAAAAGTTTGATTGACACGGGTGGAGTGCTGTATATTTAAAATAATTTTTTTTAAATAAATCATGTAGATTGGAGTCTCTGGTCCCAACACGAAAGTGTAGAAAGAAGCGTAGTTTAACATGTTGGATTAAAAGAATCACTGTCTGTCTGTCAGTACTGGCTTCACACAAATGACCATTATCCTTCTGTGCTGCTTTGTGCCCAGACAACAGTTCGGTCCAGGACAATAGAAGCCCATACCTCATACTGAATGGATGGCTGGATTGGGTTTGTGGGGTCGAAGATGCTTCCAAGTGGCTGCTTGCTCTTGCTGTTGACAGAATGACCTGACCCCCTTTTTTTTTTAATAATGAAGTCTTCTTTGCAGGTTCAATTTCGTTGTCATATCAGTCAGAGCTCCTGGCAGAATATTGTCTCTTCGTTTTTGTAATTGTGCTTAAATCGTTTTTTGCATGTTCACAAACATTATATTCTGCCTGTAGTGTAAAGACTCCCTTTATTCAGCCTGTAGAGAGTTTAGCTATAGTGTAGATTACACTACTAGTATGCCCTGATCATTCCTTTATAGATCCTCAGGCTTTAATCAGTTTGTTTGAATCCAAGTTTCGTGACCTGATATAACAATCAAAGAAGGTTAATCTTGCAAACCTAATTTGTTCTTTAATTGTGATTTATCATATTTGATTTTTAATTTACACCCATTTATAATTTATAACTACTTTATTAATACATTAAATATGAATCATTCTGCAGTCTCTACCTGTATTGAAAGAAGCATTATATCTCCACATCGGAATCTGTAAATCCTTTCCCGCCTTCATGTACCAGCACAGGCTTTTCTGTCCTTGTGTGCCATACAAGTACCTGGCAGTAACGAGAGTATTCAACCAATGTCAGCGTCAACACTGTATATAAAGCTCATTAAACAATTGGCATTTTGTAGATAGTGCATACTCCTTTCCTCACCTTAGTGCAGTTAGCGGCCTTGGGCTCCAGGTCATTCATAGTGACTAGTTCCTTCAGCAGGCTGCTCTCTTGGTACCCTCCCTTTATTCCGCGCAGCTTGAAGTAGGCCTGGGGCTTATAGAGGATCAAATGCAGATTCACTGCAAACCCGGCCATGTCAATAGCAAAGGGCCTGTGGGGGTCAAACACAGTCTTCCATCCGTACACCTTGCCTAAGGCGTTGACTTTTGGACTTTCGTAGCGTAAGCCCCCTACAAAAGCCACAGGCCAGACGGATACCTTCCTTGTTGAACGCATCTGTGGAAAAAAATGGTAACTTGTATTTTAAAAACAGAAATCCGGAGAACATTTTTTTTCCTATACTGCAAAACATTTGGAATACAGGGAAGCAGCAACCATGTCCTCGCCTACTCACTTCCTCAAACAGCTCCAGGCTGTAGGTGTTGTCGTCGTCCGCAAAGTAGACAATCCCCGGTTGGCTGTTGTTAACACTGAAGGTCTCCCTGAGCCAGCGCAAGGCCAGGTTCCTCTGCATGGTGCCCCGTGGAATCTTCGGGTCTTGTATGTTCCCACGCACCTTATAGTTTTTAGGCGTCTCCACGTTGAGGTGGGTATAGTTGAGCCCTGTATTCTGGAGCAGCCTGCTGACGAGTAGCGTGCGTCTATGGGAGTCCTCCACCACCATCCAGTGCAGATTGGGAACCAGGAGGAAGGTGTTGGCCAACCGTGTCAGCTCTGCCTTCTGCACCGGCCGCTGATAGGTTGGGGTTATGATGTGGATGGCGGGCAGCACGTCGGACCAGGGTGGGGACCTGCTGTAGACATACTCTGTCCGTACCACCTCCACTATGTCCCTATTGCCCTCAGGGCAGCGCTCCTTGAGGGCATCGGTGCTCTTGGGGTGAGACCGGCTCTCAAGTCTGTCATCTGGGATTATAAGGAACAATGGTGATGGGCTACCATTGTAAAAAAGCTATAACAACTAGGGTTAGCTCCATCTATATCTCTGTAGTTCTCTTATTCACATAATATACTGTAAGACAAATACCAACCAAAATTTTACAGAATAATAAACAAAACATGTGTTCCAAATTTGAATGTGGCCAGTCACTGAATATTGCTAATCCTTGTGCATAGTAAGTGACTTTTACCCTTTCGAGTGGCTAGTAGAGTGGTGATGGTGCTCTGGTGCCAAACTGTGATGAGTAGTGTCCAAGGCAACACAATCAACACGAGGGCGAGGATGTCCCGTCTCTTCAGCATCTCCTGGGTCAGGACTAAGCCACGTCATTCCCTGCATGAGAGCGTAACAGATATAAGTGGCTAATCAACATGAGGAAAGCTTGCTTTGAAAAGTTTGGGTGCGCTACGAAATTCTTGAATTCCTGTGGATTGTGCTGTAAAATAAGGTGGGGAACGCGTTTAAGGTTCAAGGTACAAGGTAAATTTGTTGTGCGGACGGGAGTTTCAGCATTGAGTTAAAAGACAAAACATCATAATGATACACATTTTATGGACAACGGATCAAAAACACATTTCAAGTTATCAAAATAGTATAAAAATTGTATTAGCATAGTACAAAAGTATAATAACTCATAAAAAGTCATGACAAAGCACATCTATACACACACCCACAACCCCCAGCCTCTTGGAAGTGTCATGTAAAGTGCATCATATTTTGCTTGTTAAGTTTTGTTTAGGAATGTAATGGCTGCAGGAACAAAAGTATTATACTGTAACGTTAAGTTCTCCACCTAGGGGCCACAAACCAACAGCCAGAGCAAAGAAGCTGGAATTTGCTATGTAAGGGATGGGAACAGTCCTGAAGAGTAAAACTTGTCTTACGCTGCAGCTGGGGTTGAGATCTTCTTGACCTTGTTTTAATAATTTATATCTGTCCCAAGATATCTGGGGGGGCTGGAGCCTATCCCAGCCGACACAGGGCGAGAGGCGGGGTACACCCTGGACAGGTCGCCAGTCTATCACAGGGCCGACACATAGGGACAGACAACAACTCACACTCACATTCACACCTACGGACAATTTAGAGTCACCAATTAACCTGCATGTTTTTGGACAAAACTAGTGCTCTCAAATTAAGTTCCAATGAAGCCTTAGCTTTTTTAAGTAATACATTGAAGAGACCTGTAAAGCTAGACTCCGCTCAAAGCATGTAAATGTAGGAACTGACCCTCTGATCCAATGGCTGATTATGGTTGCTGTTAACCTTACACTAACCATCTATTGTGGATTCACATTGTTGCCTGGTTGTAAATCTGCAGGGAAGCACAAGTGAAGGAAAAAAACACAGCTAGAGCCACACTGAAAAAAACTGTGCAAGCTGTTACTTTAATTAGCAGCTTCAAGCTTCAATTGTGACCCTTTTAAAACATGGTGGGATAACAAGAAAACTCAAGATGTTACAGAAATCGGTTTCAGTAAATCGCTTACTCACAGCTACAGAGAAATATAAATATTTGGCATTGTGATCTTTTGGGTATGGACAGTAGAACCTGAGTTTGTGGTGTGAATATTGGTGTGGCCAGGAAGATGCAGGCTGTTGCAACGTATACCCCCTGGTTCTTCCACAACACAGCTATATCTCTGACCAAAAGAGAGCCGATTAATAATGTTTAAAATCAGTAGGAACCACCCACAGTTCTTTCATTGGCCTCAGCTCTGTGTGATGATCAAGACATTTTGTTTCTTTATCACACTTAAATGTAATTAATCATTGATTAAACGTTAATAAAACTCAATTCTGTAGATCAAAGACCATGCCTCCTAATTACTGCACCAGGCCACCCGCAATAGAGTGTCAGTGTTAATTGGATGTCATTCATATTGCATACTAATTTACACTGCAAACTCGGTTGGTAATCAAACAGTGGCAATAGCCGACAACTAAATAGCCCTTGCGTCAATCTCGAGATTGAAATGGTGCTGAACAAAAAGCTTTTACCTCATACCATAATAACAGACAAATAATTCTGCCATCTAATAAAATACTGATGACCTAGAAGATTTTTCAAACCTAGTAATCTGCCAATGGCTTTAAATATTTTATAAAACCTTTGTATCACAGCCCACTACCCAAATTAACCTCCCATTGTTGATTCATTGATTACTGAACCACAATCAAGCATGTCAATCAAACCCTTGCTCAGCCTCTGGCACTGATGTGATGGAGCAGAAAGGGACAGTGTTCATAGACTTAGCCATATAGCTAGTTAGCTAATATTGTTTGTAATTGTTCAATGAATTAATAATAAACAATCCTCTGCTACCTCATTGGCATCTCAGTCACAGTATGACTTATATCAAATTAAAGCATCGTCCTGTACCTTTGTTTGCTGGTGAAACTCTTGCAGACCACATTGAGGTCTGAGTTTAGCCGTTTTTATCTATTTTACTACCTTTGGTGGAGGTGGTTCTCACTGTAAGTTTACTAGAAAAATATACAATTAAGTTAAGATAAAAAGATAAGTTTGACTCTGAATTTAGATCACAGTTAAGTAGACACAATCCTTTAAAAAATGTCTATAATAATATTAAAAGCAATCCAAGAGAAGTACAGACCATTTGATTTTGTTTAATATTGTTTAAACCGCAGAATTAGAATGTAAAGCAAACAGAAAAAAACTGCAGTTGTTTATGATGTTGCCCCTGACAACATACAGTTTTGCTGCACGAGCCCATATTGCCATGGTAATTTAACCCTTTAAATCTGGTTAAGTTAATTCTACTAATTTTAGTTAGTGGCGACCAGAGCCATATAGAGACGGCTCTGGTGGCGACCAGACTCATGACTCATAATCATAATCGGTTGTCGTTTAAGAACTAGTAAATTACGCTTATAGAACTGTATAAAATGTATTATCTTATGATTATGAAGAAAAAACATTAAGAAAAATAATTCAGTAAAAAATAAAAGTAAGTAGGCCTACATTTGAAATATGTTACAATATTTATAATGCAGTACAATATTTACCAGAACGAACACTCTTCAACTCCGTATATCCTCCAATAAAAGTTCAAATTTTTCAACATAAACAAACTGCTCTAATTTCCATTCCTGTTTAACCTTAAATGTTCCATTATCTGAGGCAAAGAAAACTGAATGCTAATTTACCAAGTTCTGTTTTCACTTTTGGGCTTTCAAGGGTGATATAGTCCTGTGAGTGTGTCATATGACGACTGCATTTGTGCTTTAAAAGTAAAGTAAGGTCTTAAGGCAGCTTGCCCAACAATGAGACAAGAGACAATGTTTTTTCCTCCTATCACTATGAGAAGACCATCCTACTTTTTATACAGTGTACAATGATGAGTTCTAAAACTTTCCTCAGTCAGTGGCGTGTACAGGACATTTTAAGTGGGGGGGACCAAGAAGGACACAGGCCAAGTGAAAGGGGGGCTGAGAAACTCCAACTTATATTCAAGTCAGAAGCTCAGAATTAGTTAATTAGGCACCATGGCAAGCGTTACATCCTTAAGACGAGACATGGTAGGCAAAAATGACATTTTGAGATCCCTTTTGAGAAATCAGATTTTTTGTTATTTTGCTTCTATAGGATGTATTGTATAACACTATTTTGCTTCTATAGCATGTATTGTGTAAATGTATAACACGGATATTGTACAAATGTTAAACTACATAAAAATATGTCTATTATACAGTATTTTGTGGACTTGCCACCACAAATATACAAATCAAGTGTTAGCGTGTTGGAGTGATGTTTTAGTTCTGCATAGTTTAACAAACCAATGTAGAGCAGCATATCTCTGTAAAGCTCATTTCCTGGAGCACAATGTTATCAAATCTAAATATGGTAATTTCCTTTGTTTCATTAACCAATCGTGAAAGTACAAGGGGTTTAAACCTAAACACGCTATCTCATTGGCCGGTGTAGATTTCTGAAAGTGGTTTTCTCAAAATCTTTTCTCTTACTCTGAGAACGAAATCTCCACTTCAGTAGCACTTAAATACACTAAACGTTCCAGTTGTGTTATTATCTATTTTCTGAAAAGCTTTTAAAGAAGGCTTTGTTCATATATTATTTGTAGCCTGATTTACATAACACTTGTTTAATGTGATTATTTATGTAACACTTTATCCCTAAACATGTCGAAAAGCATTTTTTATGGCTGTTGACAGTGTTTTTGATTTATTGAGTGATAAAGACATATCCAAATATCCTTTTGTAAAAGTCTTTGTATATAATATGTCAACGAAATGAAACAATAACTTTTAACCTGGCTTTACCCAATGTTCAGATTTTGTCCTGGAAATCTTGCTTACATTCTCTAAATTCTGGCAGGGTGGGGGGGGGGGGGGGGGCACCAGCAGGGGCCAATCAGATTTCATATGGGGCCGTGGCCCCATCAGGCCCCCCCTTAGACACGCCATGTCCTCAGTTACAAAACGCAAAGCACTATGGCAAACTGCATAAAAGGACTTAATAATAGTTAGGGGTGCATGCATATTCACAATTTCACCATAATCCATGACTGACGAGTGTTGATTTTACAATTGTCTTTCTGTTTTCCGGAGAAAAGCATGATCTCATCCTATAGAGCTCAAAGTCTGATCCTCACCTTCTTTATGAGTTTAAGCACAAAATGACAACTTTTTGTCCTGTAAAATTCCAAAGAATTAGATTTAATAAATCGATATATTATTATTATTATTATTATTTGTATGATTGTTATTATTATTATTATTATTATTATTATTAATAATAATTATAATATAATAATAATAATAATAATAATATAAAATATTTACAATATTGATGAATGCTTACGCAGAAAAGCAGAGAGGAATTGAAAAAAAAAAAAGAATAACATTCAAATATATCTAGCAGAAAGCTTTCTTCAAGTGAACCTAATGTAAAATTTGGAATAATTCTTTGTCTACCATTGTTTTATCACTCAGAGGGATTGTACCATCAACATGAAAACGTTAAAGGGGCCCTATTATGCTTTAAGGGTTTCCCGCCTTCCATTAGTATGTTATGTAGCTTTTTGTGCATGTAAAAGGTCTGATAAGTTACAAAGCCCATAGTCCATACAAAAGGGAGCTACTCTCTCTCACAGAAAACACCGCTCCTGAACTGCCTGAAACGCCTTGTTTGTAGTCCGGCGTTTTCTTCCGTAACTTATCTACGTCACTAATTGTGGTTTCGCCATGTTGAGAAAACTGTTTTCCTCAGTGTGAAGACCCTTTGTTTGGCCAGCTCAGAGCAGACTGGGCTCATTGGGAGCGGGGCCTTAAAGGTACAGGAGCTAAAACGGAGCGTTTCAGACAGAGGTGCTGCAGACCCAGACAGTTTGGGGAAAAAAATGTGTTTGTTGAACATTATAACGCGTAAACCTATTCTAGTAGAACTCCTAAATAAAGGTATGAACCTGAAAATTTGCATAATAGGGCCCCTTTAAATATCTGCCTTGTGCATATTCTCTAGTTCACCTCTGACAACACATCTACCCTGTTTTACAAGATGTTCTGAATTGCAGCGATTTATGACGTAGAAAATCCAAGTCAATCTGATTGGCCAATCACGTACTCAGCTACTCCGGCTGCAGCCATGATAACTGCGGAATGTTACCATCCCTAGCCAATAACAGAACTCAGCTGATGACTGTTAATGAGCAATGGGCGTAAACTCGCGTTCACCACTGAAAACGGCATATGAGTTGGAAGGGAAGAAAGAAGTATTTTTTGTTCAAATACTTTTTAATGTGCTTCGTAGACACCAAGGAAGCACACGAAAATGTATGATTGTCTACATTATGGGTCCTTTAAATAGAAAGGTTTTAGGTCTGTTGTAAAAGTGTGGCATCCTCAGATTGTCTGGGAGGGCATTCCATAGACAGGGGCAACAGCACTGAATGTACGGTTGCCCATTGAGTTTTGGGTGCATGAAGAAGCAGGCTGTCCCCAGACCTGAGGCAGTGGAAGAGCCTGTGGGGTATGACTACCTCTTTGAGGTAAGAGGGGGCCATAGGAGCATGTGAAGGAAAAAGATTAAAGTTTCAGTTTCAAGTTTTATTTGTGGACATGTAAGGTGAGTGTTTTTGTTTAATCTTAAAAACTGTAATATGTTGTTGCTACACTAGCTACTGGCCAGTATATTAGATAGGCCTGCACCTTGCTAGTACCAGGTTGTACCCCTTTTGCCTATTATGTCAACTTTGTGACATGGCACATTATCTTCCTGAAAATAGCCATTAGAAGATGGGCACACTGTGGTCCTAAAGGGGTGGACATGGTCAGCAACAATACTCAGGTAGGCTATTGCGTTTAAACGATGCTCAATTGGTACTAAGGAGACCAAAGTGTGCGAAGGAGATATCCCCCACACCATAACACCACCACCACCAGCCTGAACCATTGATACAAAGCAGGGTGTATCCAAGCTTTCACATTGTTTACGCCAAATTCTACCAGTTGAATGTCGCAGCAGAAATGGAGGCTCATCAGACCAGGAAACCTCTTTCCAATCTTCTGTTATTTTGTTTTGGCCAGCCTGTGCAAATTGAAGTGACAGTTTCCCGTTCTTAGCTGACTGGAGTGACTCCCGCTGTGGTCTTCTGCTGCTGTAGCCCATCTGCTTCAAGGTTCTACAAGTTGGGCGTGCCGTTCAGAGTTGCTCTAGCAGACCTCAGTCGTAACAAATTATTTGAGTTACTGTTGTGTTTCTATGAGCTTAAACCAGTCTGGAAATTCTCCTCTGACCTCTGCCATCAATAATGCATTTTCGCCCACAGAACTATCACTCACTGGATGTTTTATCTTTTTATGACCATTCCCTGTAAACCCTAGAGATGGTTGTGTGTCACAATCCCAGTAGATCAGCAGTTTCTGATATACTCAAACCAGGCTGTCTTGGGCACCAATAACCAAGCCACCTTCAAAGTCAGTAAAATCCCCATTCTGATGCTTGGTTTGAACTTTGGCAGATCTTCAGGACCGTGTATATACGTCTGAATGCAGTGAGTTGCAGCTGATTATGTTTGTATTAACAAGCAGTTGAACAAGTGCATCTAATTATCTGGCAGGAGAGGGTGTAAGAACTGTATACTGTTTATTTAGTTAATTTTGTTTATCTTTTTTTTTTATAATCTGTCATACCGGCCTTTTAAACAGGGCACCGCTGCAAAAGAGATATAGCCTAGTCTCAGTCAGTTACATCTGCATAAATTAATAATGATAATACAAAAATACAAATATAAATATTAAAAGAGATAGGACAATCTTGATATATTCCCAGATCTTTGGGTGATAATCAAGTGGGTGATAATATATATAACTCAGTTGACCAATGTATTGTATACAATATGTCTTTAAAGAGCGTTCTATCTAAATACACTGGCAATTTCAAGTTTTATTTTAAAATTATATTTAATAATTCAATGATACGTATTAATAATTCATTATTTACAAATGAGTGCAAAGCCCCATTTTCAGCAGCCAATACTCCATTGCCCTTATGACTCTCTCAGTTCATCCTTACTTGTTTGTATGTTGTTTGGTTATTGTTGACACCATTATAATTGTGTTAGCACAGCTGAAATCCATTATTATGTTAAACAAAAACAGTAAATTGCCTTGCCTTGGGTTGCAATCTACAGTATTGCATTGGCATTTCTAGAGTTTAGTGTTTTGTGCATTATGGTAAGAGTTGCACATAAAAAGCCATATTGAAATGGGGAAAATAACTCAGACGTTTGAATCTGCATGGGAGCAAAGAGTATTAGGAACAACGAGTACCTCTGAGCCATCTTTAAACTGTGGCAGTATTTTGTGTGCTATTTAAGTAAGCTGCCAACTCGGGACGTATCAGGGGTCTGTTTCTCAAACTACTATCTCTGATGTACTTATCCTCTTGTGCTGTTGTACAGTATATCTGGGCATTCTCATTCTTTATCCTATTCTGGATAGATCTAGTTTGCCCCTTTGACTTAAGGCAGTTGTGGAAAACTTTGAATGAAATCTTCAGTTTATTGGTATCTGACGCATAGAACAACCTTGATTTCTCAGAACAACAATAGGCTGACGTGTTGCTTGAGAAAGCTGTTTTGTTTTGGAATGTTTTACTCCAACCTTTACCTTTTTAATTGAAAGGTCAGTGCGATACTTCTATCAAAACAAAGTAATTTCTGATCCCTAACTTTTACACGCTAGTGTGAACATAAAATGAACATCTGATAAATAGCCTTAACATAAATACATCAAAATGTGCTATAAAGCTTTGCAGTTCAGGAGTGCGTCAGACTTCTCAGTATGTTCAGGCAGTTCATTAGTGAACTCCATGTTGACTAAAGCATCTGAAATGAGCGAGTACACACACAGAGACACACATTAGTTAGTAACATATACCACTGGGAGGTAAGGGGGTGCAAGAGTACATGTTAAAATCCCCCCAACTAACCTCTCAAACATGGTTGGCTGAAATGTTTTCCAAAAAGTCTGCAGGCCTTTAAATCATCAAAAACATTTATCAGCCTTTATACCTTTTCAAAAGATCTGTCTGTTTTCATCTTTAAAGAATTGATCTTGAACAGTTGACACTACACATTTATGCCATACATCTGTACAAAACGTTGCCTGAGCTGTAACACTTCTCTGAGATTTCAACAGCCAACGATCTTCTACAAACCAAACGGAACCACTCTTTCTATTTAGAGTAGAAGTACTCATATCTATCGGACTACTGATATCATAACGTGGACGACCTATCCACACCGTCAGGACAACTAGCCCATGGCTAACTAACGGTCAACACTGACTGGATCAAAGGACCAGGAGCGAAGGAGAAAGGAGGATAAACAGTCAACGATGTCCAGCACTTCAAAAGATCAAAAGCTCTTTAGCTTTTATTCAATAAAGGCAACGGCTTATCAAATAATAAATAGACAACATTGAACATCCAACCTCCCGAGTGGGGTCTTTTAAATCCTGTTTTTCTTTTTAATCCTCTCTCTGTGGGGAAATTTAGACTAACGTTGTCTGTTCTAAGGAGACGTCCACGCTCTAAGTTGTCATCAAAACCTTTGACAGAGCAGGTTAGGTCAAATCAAAGTACCTCCTACGCTTTTGAAAAAGGATGGCTGTGCAAGAATGTATACAATAGTGTGCATCCACTGGGCATGGTTAATCTGGTCTCTAAACATACCTAAGGGGTAGGGCATAGCTTAATTTGTGATGTTGCAACTTTAATTACACAGTTTACATTTTAAAATCCATTGTTTATATATAGTCATTGCAATTACATGTTGATGTTTGTATGTGATTCTTTCAATTCTTAACGTGAGATTTTTATCTAACAAGGCAAAACATATGCTATGTCCTGTATTTTTTTTAAAATACTTCTGCCTCTATGATCGACTAAAGCTGCCTGGAATCAATAAATTTTATTGAGCACTGTTAGAATGGTGAGCCTATATTATGCAGCTGTAAAAAAAAGTACAAAATCATAAAGCGCAAATTGATGAAAGGTAAAGCCTGTTGCTACATCATCGTAGTGTTACAGTAGTGACACCGGTTCAGCTGACTGTCAAACAGCGGTAGGACCCTTTGGCTCATGCTGGAGGATTTAGACTTTATTTTGGCAGGCGTCAATCAAATGAAAAGGTAGGTATGTGATTTATACTCACAGGGACATGTGATGATCCACTATTCCCATGCAGTAGAGTCCACTTCAACAGTGCCAAAGCTGACTGTGGTGGTGATACGGCTTGAGCTTGACGTGATCAGTTGTTCTGATCAGAGGGATCCATAATGTGCCTCTTCTTGGTGGAGGGTACAAAGTGTTTTGCCCTCTGACGAGCTGTCCCAGGAAGGAGGGCTGTTGTCTGACCGGACCCCAGCAGCAGGCGCAATCCAATCCCAGGGCTGGGCTGCGTCCTCAGTGCCAGCCCCTGTGGAGACATAGGAGGTCATCCCGCTGGAAGAATGCTGCTTCTCATTCCTAAAACAAAGGCTGGGATTGTCAGAGCTGACAGTGAAGGGACAGGGCAAAGGGGGAGGCTTGGCAAACCATGGACAATAGAATAAATCACGTAAAAAATGTCACTGGCCCAGCATGTGGAAATTCTGCGTAAGGATGAATCGGTTCACAATTAATCGAGAGAGACATGCGAAGCACTAGGGTCATTTATGTGCGACATCAACAGAAGTCACATGGTCATTTATTCAGACAGTGTGACCATTTCTTTCCATTTTGCTTTCATTTCCTGACTGGCATTATGAAAGGACGGCATTCTGTAGAGACTTCCTGGTCCCTGTAAGCATTCACTCAACTCTATTGGGTTGGGACGAAAATATTCTTCTCATCTGAGGAATTCCACACATGGAAGCAAGCTCAGAAGTGTAAAAATAGGTATAGTGTACCATCTTCCACATGCTAGAGGGGCTGATGTTGCTGATGAGTACCTGAATTGGCATTGCACACGTGGTTGTGTCTCTAAATGGTGCTCACAGCAGGTGCTATGGATGAGGGAGTGCCTGTGACCTCTCTGACTGGTGAAAGATTAGACTGGTGGAGATCAAAGGTACTGTAATAGGGTGTGGGAGACTTGTGGAACTGACCCATTGATGCAGACAAAGGTTCTACCAAAGGCTAAGTTACCTTAAAGCCTCGGCATTTAAATCAACAGGTGACTTCTGACAAAGTTTCTGGGGAAAACAGACATGTTCAGTGTTATGCATACCAATGGCCAGCATGTCTGTGAAGGGCCGTTTAATTCGTAGGTAAACTTGTAATGCCACACCCATAGTCTATTGACCAGAAATCCTTTTTGAACTTGTAAAAATTTACTGAAGTGTTTAAATTGAAAGCAGAGGAAATGTGTTATGTTTTGGCAATGACTTCATCCTCAAACATTGCTCAGTGTGTTGCAGACGTTAAACAGTAAAACACCTGTTTAAACTGATGCTTTAAATTTTTGGCTTTGGCAAATATTTTGTCTGCCTTCTTTCTCTCTCCCTAATTAATTACCACCATTTTCTCATAGAACATGGTAACAAAAATATTGATGTGGTCATATGTTAACTTTATCCCTGTGCTCATTGATCTGAGTGATGCAGAGCCCCTACAGTTTGCCCAGGAAGAGCAGCATCTACTCCAACTTCTCTTTTACCAGGAACTTTCCATCTATACTCTAACACCCCTAGATCACTAGACACCAACATTAGAGATTAGTCTATTTCAATGTGAGCTAGCACCCCCATGGATTACACAGTACTGTCAGAGATTGGTGATGGTCCACACACAGTAAAACTGATCTCAACTTCATGAGACATGAAGGCCGCCTCACAAGGTAACAAAGGTGTTACAATCAAACAGAGAAACCATATTTTGCTCTTTGTTTGAAACCACTGTTGTGGTGTCCCATCCCTGGTCTCGTTCACTATAAGATAACGTTTAAATGAACGTTGCTATGGCAACAGGAGAGCCAAACTCCAGGCATCTAGATGGAGTGGAGGTTCTGGGGACTGGCATGCTGTTATTTAAAAAAAAATTCTGCTTTCTGCCCTTCACGCTGTTTTTGTAGATGTAGAAATTGACAAGCCCAATGTAATGACATGCATTTAGATTTCACCAGTTGTTTCTCCACCCTTGATCCTTTTAGGCAAACAAACTGTACATAATGAAACATGAATATGAACTTCAGTTCTAATTGGAGAATTTCATAAACAAGGGTGATACCATTGTGTGGAATCACATTTTAACTATAATTTGTCATTGTTGAGAAAAGAAGGTCTTCCGAAACAAATACAATTATTCTGATCAAACATTTATTTAGCTAGCACAATGGATTGCTGCTGATGCATCCCAAACACACGGATGTTCATGCAAACACCGACACGCACGCGCACGCACGCGCACACACACGCACACACGCACACACACACACACACACACACACACACACACACACACACACACACACACACAGTAATGACAGCTAAATAGGGATTCAACACAGATATGTTTTTGTGTGTTTTGCAGTGAAAGTCCTAAATGTTCACTGTGGTTGACAATATCGGGATCAGAGCCAGGCAGAAGGGTGTTTCCAAACAAATGTTTAGTACTGAATGAAACTCTTCACCTCTATGGTGGGGATGCCTATTATATAAAGTTGCTGTAAGGTTTTTCTTCAAAAATAGTCCCATCATTTATTTTTATTTTATTATTATTATTATTAAGAGATCAAAATGGGTATAATTCAAAACATCTCCATGTTGCTATATACATCTTCAATAGCAGACCAAGATATAGAAGAGTGACACTGTCTTCATCTTAATAAGTGATAGCAGGAACCTCACTTTGAATTTATCTATTCCTTGAGCCTCCTGTGTTAATGTGGAGCTACTAGTTTTCTTAACCACAATTCTGAATATGGGTAGAGGAAATAGCTTCTTTAGATTGTAGAATATAAAGTATTATAATGTAGCCAGATTTGTTTGTTTTTACAAAAGAGGTATAGAGATGTTTTAAATGTGATTAAACATCAGCCGTGGCATTGCAAGGCATTGCATAATTTAATTCATTAAATTAAGTGTAGGTATAAGTTAACAAAATAATTTAAAATAACAAAATGTCGGCCAACAACAACAAAAAAACATTCATACTGATACCTGTGCGTTGGTACTCCAGAGAAGCGAAAGTCGCAGATATAAACTGTAATCTCCAGCCGCTCAACATGCAGACCATACTTTTCTACAACAAAGCTTATTGATAAGGTGGCAGATTTCAGCTAATAACTTTAAGGGAGATTCCTATAGGAGGACAATGTCTCCAATTTAGCAGTGTACATGTCTAGAGGACGTTGAGCAGCTTGATTAGTCTAGTACCTGCAATGACAGCGGTGAAACACTGGTATTTGACAGTGTACTCATTAATCAACTTATTGTTTTATTTAATATTATAAGTGACCCTTCAACTTCATGAACTAGTGAACACATAAAGAAAAGCCTAACTATATGTTTTCACTAGCTAGGTTCAATGCAGCTCCGTGAGGAAACACATATCTGCTTGTTCATATCTGTGGTGACAATCTTCTTCCCAGAAAAAAATTACCTTGACCAGATTAATAAAACAAAAGGGGTTTTCCATTTGTCAGATATTCTCAGCAAAGTTAAGTAACATTCAAAAAGAAAGCAATCACAGCAGAAACTATTCATCTCAAACATTTGGTTTGGTATACCTATATTGTAGTCTCCTTGTGTGAGATTCTCCCATTAAAACTTGCCGAATCCTGTTTATTCCAGGAAATCCTTTGAGGTCTGTTATTTTTTCCAAGCTTGACTTTTTCATCAAGCAGACCTGGTACATTTGTTGGTCTTGCTGCAAGTCAATGGTGGAGCTGACATTTGTGGCTCAGCAGAAATGTCCGGATGAAGTACTTTCATTCACACCATTGTTTTAGTGCACGTGCACTGAATGTGGGGTTGGAGAAGTCAGCATTCTCTAGGTCATATTCCATCTATCATCTCTTCCGCTGAGTTTGTCTCCTACTTTATTTTCTCATCCCGTCTCTCTCTCTCTCTCTCTCTTGCTCTCTCTATCCCCGTCTCAACATAGGGTTAGGGTCTTTCTCTCTTCCGATATCTTTTTGGCTTTGTTAAATCCCATCCTCGAGTACTGTATTGTACTCACATTCTCTGTATCATCACTGGTACTGATGATAAGCTGAATCTTGCTTAGAGAGAGGCATACACTTGCTTACAGCGAGGCATCTGTGAATGTTTTTATCTGGGACTGAGACTCGCTACTCTCAGAAGCAAGGACCAACCCCCACCCCTGCAGAACCTGGCTGGCTTATGGCATGTACCACTCTCTCACGCAAAATGGGGTGAGTGGCCTGGCACCGGAGATAGAGAGAGAGAGAGTTAGAGGGCAAGGCAGTGAAATACAAAAAGAAAATCAATTGTGATTACATTGAAAGATAATCTACTTTGTAACATATTACATGCAATTACAGCATGTGATCATGAAATATCAAAACTTTGGACCCTGCAGTGCCGCTTTTCAGATGTATTACATTTACAGTCGAAGAAATAGAAAACAATTTCCGGAAATCCAACAAACCCATTCTTTACAATAATGCAATAAAAAAATAAATGGCTATGCAGCAAGTGACAACACAGTCATTCCTAAATTGTGAGCTTTTCAAGTGTTCTGCAACATTCAACACAACATTTATGGGGGAAAAAACCTTTCAAGAGTTCTAAAATTGATTCTAAACATTTTTGACTATAAACATGTCGCGCATAACAAATATGCTTTAGTCCTTTCAATTGAGAATAAATTTCATCAGAAGTAACACAGCTGATGCAATCACACAATTTGGAAGAATACATTACTTTGTATTTGGAAAAAAAGAGAAAAAGAGTTACTTAAATATCTTTGCATTGTTAAAACTTTAATAAAAAAGAGCACCTCTTACTTTTGAAAATATTGAAACTATGTAAACTTTTTTTTTTTTGCTTTTTGTTGAGATGGCTATACATGTAGTCTATAGTTTCTGCTTTGCTCAATGCATACCCTGGTCAAGCCAGTATACCAGCAGCATTTCCTGCCTGATGCACAAGTAGGCCATAATGCCTGGGAATTTTGTAAGCAGTTTCAGCCAACTCACGGTGATCCAATATTTGTATTTCAATGTGCTATATCTGGTTGTTTTTACCATATTTATAAAACTTTTGCTGTTATTGCCTTAAGCTGTTGTGCACCATGTCAGGGTACTTTTACTGAAGGGGAGAAAAAATAGAAACAGGTTTGCACATATAGAGAAACAACAGAAGACAGAGATCAAGGTGGAGAAAGTTGCATGAGACAAAATAAGTAGTAAAGCCAGCCGAGTGCCTGTCTATTTGGTCTCTTGGGATCTCAGGAGGCAGCCAGTTTGTGCTAATTAATTCTTTACAAAGGGCCTTGAAGCAAGGCTATCCCAAACCAGCAAACAGATCGCCTGTACAGCTCAATTGATATTCTAAGAGTGTGACTATCTCCCCTTGGTAGGTTGTAAAACAAAAGAGCAATAACAGAACAATGAAACTGAGTCATGAAAAAAGCTAGAATAAAAGCATTTTTAGTCAGTATGATTCTTTTTCAAAACTGAAAAAAACATATAAAACATATAGACATCCTTTTACTCGACCAACTGATGTGACAAATGTGATGTAACCTTCCTTTATTTTAGATATGACAAAAATAGAAAAGTACTGCTTGGAATGGCTAATATGTTTTTGTTAATTTTCAAACTCTTATCACATAAAACCGCTTGTTAGCTTAGGTATGCTTCCTTTTTCATTATTTAGAAAACAGTAAACAAGGACATTTAGATAAGAAGCTGCCTAGATTGGGCATTGCGAACCCTTAATATAGCCTGGTATCTAAACAGGAGTTCAGATAACATCTTTCATGTAAATAAAATGAACAGTATAACCGCGATTTGAAAATTATCAGTTGTAAGCGATTTTCTACAGTCACAGTGTTGGTACAAAAATTATTTGTAGCAGTTTTAAATGAGTAATAAAAATGATTGTCAACAGCAGGGAAAACCATTTTGGTCAATGTTGCTTCCTTCTGAGGTTGCATGGTTCCAGTAGAGGCTTCTCGGAGATCCATGTATAATTAATGACAAATAACTCACAAAGTACAGTATAACAATTGTTTGTTATTACAATATTTTGCCCATTGAAAACACCTGGAATTTAAATGTTGCAGAACAGAGGCAGAGTGATTTGCCTTATCAGACACCCTGTGATGTTTTTTTAACAAAGACATTTTCATCACCTTTGAGGAGTGACACCAAAATATTTGCCTTGGATAGAGGAGAAGCAGTTAGCCATGCAGCACATAATATATGCGGAGGCGGTGGAATGCTGACCAGACCTTTCGAAACCTACTGGTGTTTATTTACAGTTCTTATTGGCCAGTGAACACATTTACTTGATAACATGGTTACCATTTAGAATTGAAACAATTCATTCAATTCATTTCGCTCAGTGCACAATTAAATCTGTAAATATGTGAGTAACATTTATCTATTAAACAGTATTAACACAGTTTGACCAATCCCTCTCCATCTATGCTAACTAGACATGATCCTCCTAGTAATTTTGAGACCTTGTGTTTTTAACTCCCTGCTACGCTCAGTCAGTTAACTGCCCTTAACTACCCGCATTTAGACTAGTGTGCTGTATATATACCTACCCACAACAGAAGTAAATCTGTTGGAATCAAAAGAGTTGTTTACTACAGTTCAACATTGGTTTTAGGAATATATGTTTTGAAGAACACATTCAGTTTTCTGCAAGGACAGTGAAATCCTGTCATGTCTTTCATGTCATTTGGGAGGGTTTCTTTATTATTGTTGCAGGAATATCTCTCCTGAATGGTTTGCTCTGATGAGGATAGACACCGTTGTTGAATGTAGGCATCGAATACAAATGTATGTAAATGTACGGGAAATGTGGGCAAGAAGATTCAATCTCCGATTTGAAGCATTGCGTAAGACATACCCCAAGGCCTCCTTCAAGGGTATTATTGTATTCCCATTTTAGCAATCTCTCACTTGATGGGATATTTGGAGTCCCACATAAACCTTACTTGGATTGGATAATTTATTTGATTTTTCAGAAAAGGGCTTTGCAGCTTTTTCCTTTTGTTCAATGCTTTTTGTTTATTGCAAACAAATCAACATGAAAACATTTTATGGAATGATAGGCTTGAAAAAAGCTCTCTGAATTGAAAACAAATAATCCACTGTGCGGAACAATCTGCATGTGATTTTCATTGTCGGTATCGTGCTGCACTGTAACATTGAGTGCTTGCATGAGATGGAAACAGCTTAGCGTTTTCTATGTCCTCGCAGAACAACAGTGCCAGAACGATGCCGATCCTAAAAAGCAGATGCAGTGCTCTGAATCCTCGTGAGGAGGCTGGGGAAATAATCAGAGTAATTAACCAAGCACATCTCCCCAGCCAGACCCCCTGAGAGCCCCCACAGTCATTGGAGTCGTGCCTGGGCCACACCTTCCTATCCTCCCCTGCTTAAATTGACACCACTGTCTAGGCGCACCAGGAGGTTATCACACAGTGCACAAAGCAGTGGCTCTGTCACAGCAAGGAATTGTGGTGCCTGCTATAGAAAACATTTTAAACTGTATATTGTATGTTTTTTTTTACCTTTTGTCATGTCATCTGTCAAAAAGTGACTTAGAACACATTTATTTTATTTGGCCTGATATATCTTCAATTTTTACCATGGAGATCAACAGACAGTACTCTGCATAAGTTTTAGGCAGGGGAGGCTGTTTTGAAGGCAAAGGGTGGTCACACCAAACATTGATTTTATGTAGATTTTCTTTTTCTTTTCACTCACTTTGTAGTTATTCATATATTAAAAAACACAATTAACATTTAACATGTTTGAAAAGCATTCTTACTTTAAAGAATTTTTTTCACACCTGCCTAAAACATTTGCACAGTTCTATATGTAGTTCAGAAACCACTTGATTGTCAAACAAATCGTCTGCTATAATTGCATGTTATAAAACCCCTATTCTACAACCTGCAACCCCTATTCTTCTGAATTACGTTAAGACTGAAATATTCAGTTGCTGATATGTTTAATTCCAGACTCTCCTATCTTTCGACCTACGTAATTACACCTGACTGACTTTAGATTTACTTACGTGGTAGTCCTATTACTGGGTCGGTTTAAAACCTTTGGAAACATTTTCTGCTCAACCTTGAATTTCTGATTGAAATGATGCGTTCTTTACTTGGATGGGTATATTTGGGTTTTACGCTATCACAGTGTTGTGTTACATTATCTCAATAGGTAATGTTTTCATAAAGTTTATTCAGACACATTGTGGTGTAACAAGGCTACTTTTTTGTTTTAAATAGATGATCTGGAGTCTGGGTCAACCTTTATACTATAGACCTTCAGAATAATATATCCCCCACACAGACATGTATCCTCAGTCATCTACCTGCGTCGGTCCCCACTGCTTCCACATTACACCTCCAGTAATTAACAACACAGGCAAAAAATGAATGCACTAATTAGACAGTTGTAGTACATAACAAATACAGCTTGTACCTATTGTTATGACCTTTTCTTTATCCTTGCATGATAATGATCATTTAAACTGAAGGGCTTATTTTATCTGCGATATTAAATTATATTGTGTGAACAATTTTTTAAGAATCCTCTTCCCAATAATGTTAGGAACATTGGTGTACATGGTGCTGGTGTTCACTAAAAGACAGAGACACCAAGGATAACATAAAAACACAGCTTGAAATGCAAATAAACACTGAATGCCCAGCACTAAGCTTTTCAGAATGTAAAAGACTCGGCTTAGAGGACATTGGCAGAAAACATGGCCAATGAATCATAAGGATGTATTGATTTTTACAGGAGCACCGAACACTGAGATATTCACAGCAGATTTGCCTGAAGGGTTGACATGCAATGAATTACCTTAAGCTAGTTTAGTGGTTAAATAATATTTTAGTATTGATGCATTTTCCAAACAAAATTATATCCAGGGGAATCAGGTGTCTTCTTTGCTTTCTGCAATACCAGGATATTCTGTCCCGACAAATATGACAATCTGTTATTTCATGATTTTTTCTTTCACCATTGCTGGTGAAAATCACCTGTAACATCCACCTGACATTCATCAAAATGTTTTGGTTCCAGCTATGTGGTTCCTTCAAAGACTGAATATGTAATCTATATATAATCTGCAAACACTAATAGTGGGAACTATAGATGCTGCTCCAGTTAAGTAAAACATACCCTATGCCTTCAAAATACACCCTCTAACTCTGCTCCTCTTGCATTTGAAGTGTTTATACTCAAACACTTTTTATTACCCTCACATTCACTCAAGATTATGTGATGCTCATCTTTTTATCACCAACTGTAACAGTACATGCAGGCCAACTATTTCAAAAGTATCTGGATTCCCTTAATTCTGCCTCCCTAAAATAGGACGCTCTGGGAGAGCCCTTTATCCCCAAAAATGTGACAGCACAACTCAGACGTCTCATTAGTGAGAAATTAATAAAGGGTCAAGGAATCATAGCCTGGAAAGCTCAGCTGCTATATGAGATAAAGTATAATAAAGTATATGTTTTACCACTGGCTTATCAAAAACCTCCTTCACGGGTCCATTGGCTATTTACAGTAACAAATCAGGACTGGGTGATACTGTAAACGTGCACTTTAAAAGAGAAGTGCCCTAATAAAGGTAAAAATGATCAACTCCCAATAACAAACACCTTTATTAAAGTTATTTTTATTTGTGATGTGCTGTGTCTGCACAGCGCTTATATGTCACAATAAGATTGTCTTGTGTATTAGTCCACACAGTGACAATAAAGTAACCCTACTGCTGTTACGGCTTCCTCTTACCTTGAGTTTCAAGAATGGATGGTGAAAGCGAACCCCTGCATTTGGACAAGCTCTGGTGTGAGCATCTGCAGAGCAAAGAGGACATTAACTTACTTTCAGCGCTCATCCGGGTTCTTTCTTCTTTGCTTGTCAGCAAGACAAATTAAACTTTAGAGGGTTAGAAATATAGAAAGTAAACACACATCTTCCTTAAAACATGGTTGTCAATTAATCATACAAATATTGAATTATAATGACTGTGCCAGAGCAGTAAAGTACATCCTTAAACACCATGCACCTTAAAAGCCAGGCTTTCAATCATCCTTCCAAATACTGTCTCCAAGATCCTCTTGTAGCAACACAGACACTGTTTGGTAATGGTATTGGGGATTGGGGAGAAATAGTTTGTAACTGGCTTGAATTCACAGTTAATAGTCTACCTGGATTCTTTGACTGGTTCTCCACCAAGGACAATCTCTGGATGGCTCCTGTAGTCTTTTCAGGACCATGGACAGAGCAGCTAAGACAGTCAGCCGCAGAGGAGTTTAAATAACAAACGCCTGAACTGCTTTACAATTGAAGGTAAGAATATCAGGAAACTGTTTTATTTTATGCAACACACTTGGCTCATTACGCAGCTACTTAAAGACATCGACATGGTCCTAAGCACACCAGAGTGTAGTAGCTTTAAACCCTGAGGGAGCTAAACAATTCCAACAACTTAAATTCTATGAACGATTCACACAACTCAATCTTTCTGACAAACATTTTGATAATGGAAAAGGTTTTAATGGCAATTACAATATTTTGTGGTATAACCTGTTCAATGATTGTGTTTAATGAGCATCTCCGTCTCTCTCTCTCTTTCATTCTTTATCTCTCTTTTCGCTCTTTATTTCTTTCTTTCTCCCTCTCTCTCTCTCTCTCTCTCTCTCTCTCTCTCTCTCTCTCTCTCTCTCTCTCTCTCTCACACACACACACACACATACACAGACACATGTACACAAACGCGTACACACACAAACACACATACACACAAACACAAAGTCATGCAAACAAAGAAAACTTCCTCCCAATCAATTTGTTAAGTTTGTTGAGTTTGCAAATGTAGGTTTATATCTCATATTTATAAGCACAAACATACACTGCTTACGGGGGACTGAAACACAACTACCCCCGATCAATCATCAAAGCAGGTGATTTAAAGAGTGAGCAGTCCAGGGTAAAAACAGGTGGCATTTCCCTGACAGCATGACACAGTGCTCCACACAGGTGAAATTGGATCTGCAGAAAATCTGTCTCCAAAGCCCCAAAGCCACTCACTCATTCCAAGAGAGAAAGCCACAGAAAGTGGGACTTGTAATGGCCTCCCGGCTAATGGCTGGGTTTGACGTATTAATTGGAATATAGAGTTAATTCCACTGTGCTCTGCCTTTCCTGCAGCAAGGGCCTTATTGCCTTTGGCGAATGGGGGGTGAGACAGTGGGTTGATTATCTTTGGTGTCCAACCTCGACAGATATGTTGCTCCATGCCTCATCCCCACTGATTTGTCATTTCTCTCCTCCTGTCTAATCTATTATCTGGCATGTCAGCGCGGAGATGGGACGTAATGATTGATGGACTTGATCATGTCAGTTGGCTTAGCTGCAAGACTGCACATTGGCTTTGCTAGTTCAAGCCTTTATATTAAGAGGTCTCCTCTGCTTCCAAGTCAGTAACAATTTAAGGCAATTTAAGGCATTTAATGTGTGGCAGTGCAATTTCCAGTTAATTTAATTAAATGCCAGTTCTGCACTGTGTATGTTCTTTATCTGTTCCTAATTTTCCTTTGCCATGTCATCGTTTTTGCCTTAATCATTAATTTTTCATATTTTTCCATTTTTTGTTGCATCATCTCATGCAGTTGTTCAATCTTAAAACGTGTGTTTGTTGATAATGCTGAAATCATTCAAAGCCGAAGCAATGATGAAGATTAGAGTGGATGCTGTAATGTTGAACATTTATTCAGTTCAGTCGGGACAATTTACGAATATATCTAACAATTTACTGCATTTAACATCATAATACATTGAAAGTGGGCGTCAATGGTCTGCTGCTCTCAAATACTTTCTCGCCCAAGGTCATATTCAAACACTCAATAAACAACCATGGATAGGGAGCAGATATCTGCAGATTCCCCCTGACAGATACTGAGCAACAGACCTGAAGTAGGTAGAGGCTGATGTGGAGGCTGGTTGGTACGCAGAAACAAGATCAGAAGCATAGTGTGTTCAACAGCAGTGAGTAGTGCAGTAGTTGTAGGAGCCAGTGTTGTGAGTGACTGGTTTAAAAAGACCATGTTAAACCAATGAGTGTATGTGCATGGTTGATTGGATTGGTGTGACGTGGGGGTAGCTGTTGTCCGAATTGCCCATCTGAACTAGCTCTGCCAAAGCATTGCTTCATTAGTGTTGTGTGATTATCTTACCTTTAATTTATAGTGCAATCATGTTAAATATTTCTTTCTTGTTGCTTCTCCTGAGGCTCTATTTGTACAAACAAAAGATTTAGTTAACTAGCTGTGATTAGAAACAAAATATCTCTAAACAATCATTGACTTTTACAAATAAATAAGTGTCCTAAATAGTAGAGACTACAGAGGTAGAAATTAAAGAGAAATTCAACAATTATTTTTGTAAAAACCCTGGGGCCAATGGCTAGAAAGAATTTGTGATAGCAATGGAATTATTACTAACTGTCATGATTAACAACGTTTCCACATGCAAGGTTAATTTGTCCTGATGCAGTGGTTGTGGTTTGTTGGGGCTTGTCTTATGTTTTTTTCGGTTGGTCTCTCTGAGGTAATTATCTACCTGTCACTACCTGCCACTCTACTTCCACCTTTTCTCTACCATTCCCTAAAGCTGGATGGTTGCCTGGCAACAGGACTTATAGAAACTGGGAATAAAATACGTTTTTTTTAAAGAAAAATTGCATTGTTTTCATTATATTTCAACCTTGTGCATAGCCAGTAATGCAACCTACTCTTTGTGACAGACTTGACGGAGCAAAAAAATAATTTATCACTCAAGTCCAGAGCAGGCCCCACACAATGCATAACTCGAATGTCCAATATTTCCAACTTTCTTACTGACTCATTCAATCTTTGCTGGTAATAATACTAGTGCTACTGTTAACATGTAATCTTAAAAGTCAATTAGGTTTAGGCATGAAAATTACAAACGTATGTGGGTAAAATAAAAGTTAACAGTGAGTTTAGGATTGAAGTGGTGAGGGTTAGGTAAATGTTGGATGGTTGGAGCCTTAGTTTTGGGATTTGGAACGATTTGAACCTGGCTCCAGCTAATTGTTATACCATATAAATATCGTTAGCACCTACAGGCTACTCTCCCCTGCTGGCTCTTATTCTCTGCCCCTCCTCTCTTGTATGAGCAACACCTTTCTATTGACTGGCTCTTGACTGGGTCTAATCAGGAGCAGCCTGGATCTTGAACCAAATGGGCCAATAAACAAAATCTGAATTGGACCAACACTAACACTACCACATCTGTTAAATTAACACCTCCCACTCATGTATAACCCTACACACATGCAAATGTCATTTTTTGCGAAGTACTTTGTTTTGTAAAACGCTGTACATTTGTCCTTATTTTGATGATTTGATTATTGTTAGCTTGCAGCTCACAGCTAATTAGATAATTCAAGTTAATTTACAATTTGATTGATATGCATGCTGAATTGAAACTAAATGATTTCTAATTTCTGGAACTTCCCAAATAGCTATATTTTTAGCTGCTCCTTGTATGGATAATGGGTCATATTCTCACAGCAGTTGGAGTTGAGAGTCATATCGTTTCGATTAGCACATATTTATTGAAATAACAACTTTGCATCGTATAATTTGCAGTGTTATTGGACCTAGCTGTGGCCTACAGCCATGGCAAATCCTCAGGCTATACAAACCATAGCTATACACATGTACTGTCTATGATTAGATTGATGATACAGTGAGTAACAGACAGGGTTGCCAGATCGGATTGACAATTTCCAGCCCAACCTTAGTCTAAAACCCGCCCAGTCCACCAAAACCCCGCCCAAAGCGTATGGTTCTATATATTTATTTACCCGCACAATGCTATTTTTTCCCCAGCCCAGTGTGATCGAAAGTAGCCCAAATGAGCCGAAAACAGCCCAATCTGGCAACACTGCAGACATCCTGTTCATAGTTATTTAGCTCCATCTACTGGAAAGATCAAAGCGGTATTTACAAAAGAAGTTAAGCTATTAAAGAAGCAGTGCATGTTTAGTCTCTGATTGCAGATGATTAAACTAGCACATTCCCGCTGTGTACACAACTTGTGCAGAGGTCATTTGAGAAAGTTTAATGTCAGGATATAATGCCAAAAATGTACTATAATGGCCAGATTGGCAACATAAGAAAAAGTGGCCTTGAATTTGATACTTACGCCTGGATCAAAGCATTTGAAACGCCTACAACGACAGCCGAACTGTCCAATGACAGCGCAGGTCATTACAGGAGTTCCTGTTGGCGCAGCAACACTACGAAAAAAAAGATTCCGACGAAAGGTAACCATATGAACTATATTTGAATAAAATGTATGCCTAATATTGTTTTGCCCAGGGAGATGTATCACATTTTGCAATTAGTTACCGCTAGACTAGCGATCGGCCCACTGTAAAACAAACAGTTGAATGACATTGGTCTAAATTGATGCGCCGCGCTCATTCTAATCACTTTACCATTCGGAGCTTTTGGGATGCGATATGTAATGTTCGATTCGAGTGTTATTGGCTTGAATTTAAAATTAATGATCCGGTATGATTTAGAGTAGCTGATATGTCTTTGTGCCGTTTGTTTGGTCCTGTTCAATTGCCTGTCATTGCCTATTATTATTTAAATTATAAATTTTGTGCCATCGTTTTTAACACATTATGATAAAGTAATAATAATAATAGCCCATTATATGCGAGATTACCACCAAAATTATAAAAATATGATTCTTAAATTGGAATGTACTTTTAAGGGGGTCCTTTATTGACCACTTTGTTGGTCTGTCTTTCAAGTCTGAGTATGAGTAACACCTAAAGTCAACTTTCTGGGGCTTTCCCTACTGTAACTGTGACTGTGATGGTCTTGAAACATTAACCTAATTCCTTCCACTGTTCTCTAATCATCGTTGCTTCGTTGTAATGTTGTAATGGTTTATTTCTGTTGGTTGATATGCTACTTCTTTCTGTTTCCCAGACCCAATAGGGAGCTAGACAGATCTCAGGAACGTGCAGCTTTCCTCAACTTTCAAGGCAGCAAGATTTAATCAGTGTTATCAAACCAATGCCACATCTTACTCTACCTACATTGTTCCAGTGTAAACAAGAAACTGGACGTATTTGCTCTTGCAAAGTCTGCCAATAATTACACCAACTCCAAGTGACTTGTCTTGTACCAGGTGCAAAATGATCTACAAAGCAGTTTGCCTCAAACAAATTGTGAAATTAAGTTAAGTTCAAGAGAGCTTTTTTTTGCCCTAGCTGTGTGGACTTTATATCTCTGGAATTATGGGGACCACAGGTTATGGGTACTACCGCTTGGTCATCTTCTTTTCCATGTTTATTGGCTACTCCCTATACTATTTCAACAGAAAAACGTTCTCCTTTGTAATGCCTTCTGTAATGGAGGAGATAAAACTGGACAAAGATGACCTGGGTAAGACAGCTTTAAATAGAGTTCTTGCTGTTAGTTGTGTTGTGTGAATATGCATGCTAAAAGTGTCTTGAATACTATTTCCAGGATCTGATGCAAATAGTGTGCTTAACTTTCTCCTTCTCTGTAGGTCTAATCACCAGCTGTCAGACCATGGCCTATGCCATCAGTAAGTTCATCAGTGGAGTGTTGTCAGACCAGATGAGTGCCCGCTGGCTGTTCTCCATCGGCCTGTTTGTGGTGGGAGGCATCAACGTGGCTTTCTCCTGGTCTTCCACTGTGGCCATGTTCTCAGTACTGTGGTTCATTAATGGCTTGGGCCAGGGCCTGGGATGGCCACCGTGTGGAAAGGTTTTGCGCAAGGTAACACCCAGAAGAAGCTTGAAGTGAAATTCCTTCACCATCGGGCCAAAGATCTGTAGCTGTTTAGTGCACATATACATGTGTTATATTTGTGGCCTCACAATATGCACACGTTCATTCTAGGAAGGTGCGGACAACTCCTCGTGTTCTTGGCCCTCACTACCCCCCACCATGTAGAAGGGGTCCCAGTTATGTGATTTGCCCTTTGCCATTAAAGAGATGGAGTGCACCTGTCATTTACCAGTTGTCACCGTTATAAGTGGTCTTGTGAATCCCAACCTTTTGCCCTCCCAAGCTCTGACCTTTTGGACAAGAAAAGGCCCTCTCAGGATTTCTGCTGTAGAGAATAATAAGTTGTTATGTCAGTTTGGGGGTCCACCAGCTCAGGGCCCAATGCAGCGCCAATAAAGATTCAATTGATTATATCAAAATAATTATTTTTTACATATTCTTCCTATATACTTTTTTCATTATCTGTTACAACGCACATTGAGACAACCAGAATCCATAAGAAGCGTTCAAAGGGAGGGTAATAAATGGGCTATGGCATTTGTGTGTCCCAAGAGAGAGTGAGAGAGAGGGATTAGGTTGCAAGTGACTGTATTTATAGTCTCCTTCCCCACAACACTTGCACACAAAAGTATTGCCTTCCACTTGCATTAGAACAATAGCTGGTGCCGTAGCCTGGCTGTATTACCACATTGTAGGAGCTACATTAGAACCAATGGCTCAGGGCTTAGCACCCACTTACTGTAAATCTATAAAGTATTATACCCACCTGTGTAGGATTTTGTGTGTCCAGTGTTCATGTACCTGTTCAGTTTCTCTGTTAAGTCTGCAGGGACTTATAATGCAGACTGTTATGAGACCTGATGATCATCGACATGTCATCAGGAAAGCTTTTTTGGGGGGTTTAGTGACTGCTGAAAAGTTATTCGTTTTTCAAATTTGGTGAAATGACCTTGTGGAACTTGACAAAAACAATTTCCACTCTTCTGCAATTACAATGTTTAACACTGCTGTATAAATCTGTTGATTATGTTTATTTCTAGATCTTCATTTGCCATTCTTTTTCATTTATTTACAGTGTGGTGTTGGTGTACAGCATTTGAAGATTATTGTACAGCTTAAAACATTTTCACAAAACTAAAATCAATAATTGTTGTAGTTTTGAGCTTTCTGTGGTAACTTTAACTACTGTCTGTTTGTCCTTTCTCTCTGTGTGTATTCTCAGTGGTTTGAGCCTTCCCAGTTTGGGACATGGTGGGCTGTGCTCTCTTGCAGTATGAACCTGGCTGGAGGGCTGGGTCCTCTCCTAGCTACAGTGCTACTTCAATACTATGACTGGAGAACCATCCTGTCCATGTCAGGAATCATCTGTGCTTCCTTCTCCTTTGTTTGTGTGCTGTTTGTAAAGAATGAGCCTAAAGACGTTGGTCTTCCTAGCATAGAGGCTGTGGCAAAGAAGGGAACAAAGGGTGGTGAGTAGACAGGCATTGATAAATTCACATTGTGGTTTAAGATCACGGAGTAATAATAGAATTCATTGTGCAATACTTCAGTGAACAGTGAGAGCACCCTGCGTGAGTTCCTCCTCTCGCCTTACCTGTGGGTCCTTTCACTTGGATACCTGGTGGTGTTCGGTGTGAAGACTGCCTGTACTGACTGGGGCCAGCTTTACCTCCTCCAAGAGAAAGGCCAGACCGTCCTCATGGGTAAGGCATACCTGCTAAACCACATGTCAACTATGATAAGGACCAGTTGTGATTGTACAAATGCCTTGCCAATTACGCCGAGACAGTTTGGTGACCAAAGGGTTATGAGTTCATGCCCAGCTGGGAACACCACCACTAGCGTTCCCTTGAGCAAGGCACTTATCCCTAAATTTCTCCAATGGGACTGCCCCTGTAATCTCATTGTAAATCGCTTTGGATAAAAGCATCTGCTAAATGACCGTAATGTAACAAAAATGTTTAATTGTTATGTTTGATGCCATATTATTATAGGGAGCTCTTACATGAGTGCCCTAGAGGTGGGTGGTCTGATAGGCAGCCTCGCAGCAGGCTTCCTCACTGACAGAGCTGTTGCTAGGGTGAGTGTTGTAATGTTTATGGGCTGTTAAGTATTGGGGACTCCTCAACATTGTTATAATTGTCCTTTTTTAATCCTTCAACTTCTAAATTAGTGAATCTTGTTTGTTGCATTACATTTCTCCTATATCCATTTCTAGATATTGCACACTATACAATTAGGGGTTTCAACTCATGTATTTGCAGTACCTCTGTATCCTTACATGCAATGTTTTGTATTGTCTCACAGAAAGGCTTGGGTACCTATGGGAATCCTCGCCATGGCCTACTTCTACTGATGATGGGTGGGATATGTGTGTCAATGTACCTCTTCAGAGTCACCGTCACGCCTGAGGTGGCCACGGTAATAATAGCAAATTGTTTCAAGTCATAGTCATAAGTTTCTTTGTGAAGACCGTAAAGCAACTACTGTGTTTGAAATGTATTGATCAAATGTGTAGTCAAAAAGCATGCAGGAGGAACATCAGGCTATGTCATTGCTCCTCCAAAATGTGAAAATTATGTTTTGGTAACACAGTATAGATATTCAATTATTTGATTTTCACAGGAAGCAATGTGGGTAAAGGCACTTCATCCTCTATCGGTCTTAACTGGCCTTTCAGAGAAAGAGGTAGGTAATGTAATGTTGTTTAAGTTTAATTGAACTTTCCATTTCAATTAATTGTATGCTTACATGTTATTGCACAGTAATTAAAGGTATAGGTTGCACAGTAAAATGTAAAATAAATTCAGAACATACCCCTTTATTCACACATTTTAGATTTGGATCCTCTTCCTCGGTGCCATGTTTGGTTTCTCCTCTTATGGACCGATTGCCTTGTTCGGAGTAATAGCCAATGAGAGTGCTCCATCAAACTACTGTGGGACCTCTCATGCAATTGTAGCCCTAATGGCTAACGGTAAGACCATAGTATTTATTTTATGATTGCAAGGGCAGTTCTGTGTTAGATGAAAAGCTTCACTGTCTGTGTTCATAATGTAGGTAAAGTGTGCCGTTATTTCAAACAGGTTGACAATAGTGGATATGGGATTTGTAGTCATTAAATTAGATTAGTTTATGCTTGGTAGAGAAAGCTAACAGTAAGATTTGGTCCCAGTAGATCTTATGAAATGGTATGACTTGCAGTTAATGTCTGCACAAATCTAACCACCGCAGAACAGCATATGTGTTGCCCTCTATTGAATGCATCCTTCAAACTTCAAAAATCAAACTACTGCTCTACCCCAACAGATGGCAATCATGAGACATTTATATTTAACCCGAATTACTACACAAATATAAAATAAATGTAATATTTCAGTTTTTTTCTACTTATGGCTTTATAATGTTAGTGCTAATGTTTATAGCACTGATCAGCTACTGACACGTGATCAAAGACTCAAAGAGGTAGTCATGTAAAGTAAAATAACTTGTTCCTACTTCTAGTTTTCACTCTTTTTTTATTCGTTTTGCCATGGTTGTGATCAGTAATATGCTCCTATTAATATTGGTAATCTGTGTCTTTGTTGGCCATAGTTGGAGCGTTTATGGCCGGGCTTCCTTTCAGCACCATTGCCAAACACTACAGCTGGGACATGGCATTTTGGATAGCTGAGGTGACATGTGCAGCATGGACCCTCTGCTTCTTCCTTTTGCGCAATATGCGCACAAAAATGGGCCCAATCTATGAGAAGATGGACTAAATTAACAGTATCTATGTTACAGTCCACAGTCTATCTATCACAGTCCAATGATTTGTGACTGTATTGTCAGTTGACTTACTACACATTACGTACACCACCACCAAACTCTCTCAATAAATATATGCTTTTAATTTAAAGATAACCAATAGAGATTTTGTTTCATAATGTAAAGAAAAGGTGACAGAAAAAAGGAGCAACTATGTTTTTCAAATCTGATTGCAAATGGAATGCATGATCTTCTCAAACAGTGAAGAGTATTGTTGTAATACCAGAGAAATTCCCTTTCAGCCTTGTGCTTGTGACCTCACATCTAACAATTGCATTAGTTACTTTTATGATTTTATCGCTTAATTTTTGTCTGGTTTGAACTGGAAAGAGATTACTTGATGGATTTTATTGATATACTGTTTTGGTGCCTCATGGCTAATTTCAGTTAACTTGATGCACCTTGACTATACCTTGACCTTGTAAGCACTACACAGCTAACCATTTCTGAGCATGTGTTAAAAATGAATATACTGTCCAGAACACAGTCTGCCTTCAGTGGAGGCTATCTTGAAGTTATGAATGTTTTAATAATGGGTTGTTATACACTAGCTACAATGTATTTGTATTTGCACAAATATAACACTGTGTCTGGATGTGGACACAGTAACTTACAGATTTGTATATATTCCTCAACCATGATTATTGAGGAATCATATTTTTGTTTATCAACATAAACCAATAACCTCTCATATTTTTTGTACACCATACTAGACTCAACAATGCAATATGTTGAATTACTGTATTAGTATTTTTGATGTTGACAATGCATAAAAGTAGAATGCAAAGTTTTGGTCTACAGTTGGCAAAACTGAACAGTATTTTAACACTATTTTGTCACTACAGGTGTTTGAGGCTCAATTTGTCTTTCAGGAGAAATCTAGTCCACAGAAACAAAAGAACAATGGCCAGAAGTATTATTTAGAGGCCATTTTTGCATGTTTGTGCTCTCAAGAATGTTTAGCCAAAAATCATTTTGGGTAGTAATAAAGCAGATTTAGCAAAATACCTAATTGTTTTTGTGTTTTTTCTATTTACCCACGTGGTTAAACAATTTGTAATTAATAAGCCTCACATTTAGGGCGTTATGTACGAACCCAATCGTAAATAATTGTCAAAACCAAAGTACGCTTGTTTGCATCTTTGTATGCGGATCTTTTAAGAACTCAATATCCCAGACAAAAGACCAAAGTGTTTCCGGATTCATCATATCATGCGCGAGAAGTAGATAATGTAGACTTTCTGAACTGATAAAATCGCGAGCGTGTGTGTTCACAATATGGTAAAATTAAGAACATGTTTAGAATACGCTTATGTTACTGAATGCATGTTAAGAAATGTACATGTATAGGGAAAGTTGGCTGTATTTTATGCCCATTAAATTGGTGCACAATCACACCAATTGATTTAAAATGTACTTCTTGGCTAGCTGCTACTCAACTGTTAACTAGCCCGTTAAGGCTGGTTAACTAGCGACATTTTCAACGTTTTACTGCATAATAATTTGTTTGTATTATACTTATTGCACAGCCACCTAAAACCGATAAGAAGAAGGATACAGGGAAACCCAAAAAGGATAAGGACCCCGCTAACAAAGCTGGAGGCAAAGCCAAAAAGAAGGTAAATAAGACTTTAAATTGACGTCACTGACACTGTTCATACTTGTAAGCTACAGAGGGTGCTTACTGTGTTATCCTCGTTGCATCAGTTTAACCTTAGTTAACCTTCTAACCTATGTCACAAAAATCTTCAGCATACCAGCCCAAGACTATGACGACTGTATAGGAAATGCGAGTCGTTAAGTATTATCTAAATGTGTGATGTTTGTCTTGAGCAGAAGTGGTCCAAGGGAAAAGTACGAGACAAGCTCAACAACCTGATCCTTTTCGACAAGGCTACCTATGACAAGCTGTTAAAAGAAGTGCCAAACTATAAGCTCATCACACCCGCTGTTGTCTCCGAGAGGCTAAAAATCAGAGGCTCTTTGGCTAGAGCGGCCCTCCAAGAGCTTCTCAGCAAAGGTAGATGTACTGCTGTGTGTTCACTTTGTTCATATGATGACATTATAGTCCAAAGAAGTTAATTTATTTTTCTATGGTTGTGTGTGATCAAATCTAGGCTCATAACAATGGTCAATATGGCACATACGTAGTTTTGATGTCTGACTATTTTGATCAGCATATTCCACCTAGACAATAAAGAAAAAATATTTACTTGCTTTCAAATTAAGTAATTGACTACAGTGATGAAACTTGGATTTTCAATACAGTAAAAGTCAGCCCTCAAGTGTCTTGTACGTTACTATTTCTTTTGATAAAAACACATTTAGTTTCACACTCAATCCAGCTGAAGAGAGTTGTTAAATTTTAATGTAACATCCAGGGTTTATCCTGTGAAATGCGTGTTTACAATCCTGACCCTGATACTTTTTGGTAGTTTAGTGAAGTAGCTCATTCCTAAAGTATTTCCCATCGCCATGGCTTGTGCATTATATCTAGACTAACCAAGAATATTCTAAAATCCACTGTCAACAGGCATGATTAAGTTGGTGTCAAAACACAGAGCGCAGTTAATCTACACACGGAACACCAAGGGCACTGAAGAGGGAGCAACAGAGGAAAAGGAGAAAGAGAAAGAGAAAGAGAAAAAGGAAGAGAAATCTTGAGGACAGTCCTTAACTTGTCAAGTGACAATGTGTTGGGTAAAATATTTCTTTATACAATGTTATGTGTAAGGAATTGTAGGGTCCCACACTACATTTTTATTATGGGAAAAGCCTCTGAAAATTATCCATAGGATTTTCTTTATGGGGTTTATTACAAACAGCAACCACATTGTTAGTCCAGTTTTCTAATTGTTTTCTTCTTTTTCAGGCATCACTTATCCGAATGAAGATATGTTTGCATAGGAAAATAATCAACAACATGTTTTTGGTGTTCAGTTTTATTATTAAAATAAATAGTTAAAGAGTCGGATTTCATAGAGAGCACATCGATGTCAAAGTCAGGTCAGGTTATCGGAAAATTTGGACTACGGTGTCTTTTTTTAAAGGCCTCATACATTGCCATGTACTTTCATGTTATGATATTATCTATTCTGTACCAATATGCATTTTGATGAAGGCTAAACGCTGTGTAAATATCCACAAAAATTAATTAGGAACACATTTTAAAGTATTGTCTCGGATGGATGAACATATGAATTTTTACACATAGGAATTAAACAACCTACACAATTTAAAAAACGTTTTTACTAAATGTGTATATATGTTTTAGTTTCAATGTGACTTTAGTATTGTCTGTGATTTAAGTTTAAGAAAGAGCATAAAAAAATACTTTGATAAGATTTCACATGGGGAGTTGCTGTTTTCTGCTGCGAGAAGGCAGGTCAAAAACCAGAAGCTGGTAGGTACAGACATTGTGAATCAAATCTCGATTTCTTAGCTGTTCTGCTAACACTGAAGTACATTTTCAGCTGGTGTTCAATGGCACTGAATGTGAGCATTCCATAGAGACTAATCTGGTTATGAAAGTAGACTCCAAAGACGTGTGCTATATTTTATTTTAGAAGTTAAACTTTAAATGATGCTGTATTCTGTTAAAAAGAACCCATCATAAATGCGACATACAAGAAGTAGCTTGTCGATTAGCATGGGGGATAAAAATCTGACAAACCACAGTAGCAAGGCCCCAATAACTTGTTGATGCTCGAGAACACAAAGTGAACCATTTCGAAGCTGTGGAGTAGCCGGGTGTGTCTGTCTTTGGGTTCTGAACCGATGCTCCAAGCATTGTTCTCACTCCCTCCAAACTTGTACGTACGTGCCTGGTGAATGGTCATCAGTGCAGACACTGCTCCACTTGTGTCTAATGAACTCAAAAGATATTTTATCTCATATCGCTATCCAAAGAACCTTAAATAGATGTAGCTGCATTCCACGACATGCAAGCGTTGTATTCCTTTGTTATTGATGGTGACATTGTTCTACATTTGTGGGGACTGCTTCCTGAAGCTGAGATGCCCTGCAGTGTGAAGACCCATGGCGCCCTTTCTTGCCCTCAGAGCAGCTTTGTCAGCGACTGTCTCTGAATATCAGACATCAACTGGTTTACAGATTGGACAATTTGTGAAACCGTCTAGAGCCAGATTAGAGGATACTGTAAAGTCAACTGGACCATGTGCACATCACGTAACTCCAGACCGTCAAATGAACCTAGAAAGATCTTGGACATGACCGGACTTGTTTGCATTTTACCTTTTTTTGTGGGATGCTCCGGACTACAAGATATAATGACCAACTATTTCAAATTGATAAGATGCAAATGGATAATAAACAGAAACATCTGTTTGCCCTTTTACAGATGGTATTGCATACAATGCTCAAAATATAAATGTAGCTTCTTAATCTACGGTAACAGACCATCGAAGGCTCATCAAACAAGACAGATTCTTGTTTCATAAAAACATGTTTCTTAGTTTATTCTATTCTCCTGTCTTTCTCCCTGGTGAAGTTAAATTGTATTAATTTGGGTAAAACAAAATTAGCAATGCAATAAATGGAGAACTACTAATGCCAAATGAATTACAAAACCGTTTACAATACTTTCTACATTGGCAGGGTGCTTCACAAGTTTTGAAATACAAAGTGACTCAACGTTTTCCTTCTGTAAGCACAGGCCTTCATTTGTTATGGTATAGCATAATCCCATTATTTCAAGTCTGGCCACATTATTCACTACATTTAATATTGCATGTAAATAAATCGTTAATACATTTTTGATCCATTTCTGCACAGCAAGACAGTGATTCCCTGAAGTTATCACCTATCGATAGTCCCTGGAGCTAGCGTAGCAAATACGTTTAATACATAGTTTCATCTTTGGGGTTTGTGGGAATTGATTTTCAGTCAGAGTAAACCCTCTCTTCCCCCCGGTGATAGAAATAGGATCGCTCATCATGAGGTTTCTGTGCCTTCAGCGGAGTCTGTGTCCAAGTCAGCCACTAGAGCATCCACCAAGTCCTCAATGGTGGGAGACCTCTGGAGCATGCCTATGTGAAATGGAGGGAGGAAAGGCCATGACGTGAGACATCAAATCCCATACATCAACGCATTTATGGTATATGAAAACGGTGCGGTTTCCAAACATCCTCCTTATCCCAATCCGAAAACGTGCTATGTACACTGAATCTAAGGAACTGTTTTAATCGTATTTTAAAATGTGCTATGTACACTTAATCTTAGGAACTGTTTAAATAGTATTTGAAAACGTGCTATGTACACTTAATCTTAGGAACTGTTTGAATTGTATTTGAAAACGTGCTATGTACACTGAATCTTAGGAACTGTTTTAATCGTATTTGAAAATGTGCTGTCTACACTGAGGAACTGATTGAACCGTACTTGAAAATGTGATATCTACACTGAATCTTAGGAACTAATTGAACTGTATTTGCCGTTCCATCTTTGAGTCAGCTGGTGGTTTCTAATGTGATTTACAATAACAAGTTGATTCTCAGCAATGCAAGTTCAAAGTCTCAATAACCTGAACAGGTTTCTACAGCTATTAGGAATGTAAAAGGCCCTGTGATAGAGCTCTAGGCCTGAGGGATAGCACGGCCATGTGCTTGATGTACAAAGATAATGAACCGTAACCAATCTTGTTTCACTGTAATACTTGGGACCACCCCCGTTGCATTAACAGCCAGCAGTTGCCTCTGCCAAAGAACTTGCCTAGTGACTTGCCAGAATGTTATTGGGGGTGGATTTGGAAGGTTACCTGACTGTACAGAATTACTGTATGTATTACATTTTAAAGACGATTATAAAATGCATTAGATGTTTTACATCCCTTAAGGTCAATGTTAAACAGGATTTTCATAGGTACCCTATAGGACATTGTACTGCTGCCGCTGCTGTCAGAAGCATCAGGTTAATCAACGACCTCTGACCTCTGGCAGCGGGTTCCTCAACGACAGCCTGTACCCATCAACTACCATCACATACCCACATTAAGCCATTTAGACCAAACCAAAGATTCTACCGTTCCCAGACCCAAACCAGCTCCTTCTCTATTTGTCACACTCATAAGACTATCAGCAATTGAGAATTTGCATGTACCTTGTACCATGAGCATTGGCTCTTTGCTACCTCCGTGAGCCAGCATTTCCCTGCGGTAGCGCTCTCCCATTTCTCTGGAGACAAAAGGGGAGAAGGGGGGTACAAGTTGGTTAAGATTACCTCATTAAACCTTTATCCAACCCAGGTAGTCACAGTGTATATCCCGTTTTTTTTAAAGGGCTGTCAGGTTCCAACCTGATGTTGATGCAGCCGTCATGTCAAAACCGACAAAACACTAATATACGTGGAGGACAACCCCTTTATGAATAGTTGAGTCATCGGTTACCATAAATATTGTTTCCAGTTTCACCTGTTGAAGGGGTCCTTGAGGAAGCATTGCCTCCACACCATGGAGGCCACTGCACGAGACATGAGGTAGGAGTAGTATTTAGCACCATAGCCAATCAGGTGGCTGAATCGCAGTTGCCAGGCCTGGATAAGGAAAATACACAGGTAACATGAGTAGAATCAAAAACAAAGAGTTATTTTCCCCATTAACTTGACACAATTCCCAGTATGTCTTTAGAGTGTGTAGGTGTGGTCTGCTTAGAACCTCTACTATTGAACTCTTGAGAATGTGTCTTGTCTGGGAAGGATATAGGACTGTCAGTCAACAAACCCTCAAAACCATGTTATTGTTGGATAATATGAACCATAAATCACAACTGCAAGTATAAATTAAATGTCAAACTCTGCCTGCCTTGTTAGAAGAGACCCCTGGTGTTTGTCATTAGGTCTAAAGTGGTAAAGGACAGGTATATAGCTATATACAGCTATACAAAAGAAAGGCCTTTGGACTGATGCCCCCACCTCTGACAGCTCGTGTTCAGTAAAAATCTAGCCTTTGTTAGATATATTTATTTTCACAGATACTATACTGGTACTATGAAAAACATAACCGTCTTTTCAATTACCTCAAATTTGCGATTTAAACAATATTAGACCAAACTGATCTGTAAACATGTACGCTTACAGTAACTTACAGTGTTTGGAACATAGGGAAGTCCATAGAACTTCTCCTGCATTTCCTTCAGGATTTCTGTAGTGGACAGATGTTTTGGCTTGCCATGATACACCTGGTCCAGGGCAGCGTAGAAAACCTGCACAAAAAACAACGGATTACATCCTGAGGAAAGCACTTGCGTCATTAAGCTAAGTCTAACTTGTGTTGATAATTACCTGGAGTTGTGCATCCGCGGCACCACACACCCTCTTGGATTCACATAGACGGGACACCATGCTTTTGGGCAGAGGCTGAAACAGATCACATGAAAACCCTCAGGTTTTACTTGACTGTTCAACAAAAACATAGACAGACGTCAAACTAATTTACTTATTAAAGATTCCAGATTAAAATACTAGTCTAAATTGATATTGTAGAACATAAACGTATAAATACTAGATTGAGAAAGATATTTATATTTTTACCATTGATAGTAAAATAGCTCTAATTTGTCCAACTGTTAATGAGCAGACTCTGAGTTTGCGTGTCAACAGCATAGGAATCAGTTAAGCAGCCACCACAAAAACACCCTTGCTATGAGCGCGTGGGAGTAAGAAACTGAAAGGACCAGTATAAATGTGTGTGTCCCACCTTTCCGGTCTGATAGTGACGTGCAAACTGATTCACCACCCGATAGTCGGTGGCAAAGAACTCCATAAGGATGGAAGGAACCTCAGCAAAATCTGTTGAGCATCTAGTTCCTGGGAGGCCACACAAACAGAAAATAAATTAGACAAAGTTGCCAACATAAATCTTATTTTGTTGATATGTATATACATGTACTTGCTAACATGCACTTTAATATGCTTCAATAGATATCAACATTCAATAGACAAACTGAAATGCATTTTTCATGTTTAATCCAAATCGTTTGTCCAGTGACATGAAAAAACTGTAAGAAATCGATTATTTTTACAGAAGAACTAAGCCATACAAACTTAAACCATCACCAAACTACCAACACCATGCTAGTTGAAGATTAAATGAAAATCAAAGTATGAATGTTCAACAAACTGTGAAATAAACCATTATGTTAGGATGACTCTTGTGGGCTTGTCTAACCTGTGACGTGCTGGTAGCGGGTGCGGCCCAACATGGAGTGCATGGCGTGGCCCATCTCGTGGAACAGGTTCTCCATCATCCCTGGAGTGAGCAGGGTGGGGGTGCTGCGGCTGGGCGGGGGCAGGCTCAGTATCAGAACCACAACGGGCAGCTGGTACTGGCCGTCCTCCTTTACCCTCCCCCCGCGGATGGTGAAGTGGCAGTCCTGCACGTGATGCGAGGACGAGCACGCCGACACAGGGAATGATGAAGAGACAAAAATAGCTTAGGGTCAGCACACGATAGAGAGGGACATACGGATATAGAAATTGAAGGAAGGAGGCAGAGTTGAACTTAGAGTGTAATAGGGTTTATTCTGCCCAGCAGAGCCGATCAGTGGTCGTGTGGGTTTTACCTGATGAGGTTTATTGGGCCTCCTGAAGAAGTCACAGTAGATGTATCCCAAAAGGCCCTCGGTCTCGTGCACCACGGCCTGTGAGGAGAGGCGGCAGCAGTCATACCATGCAATCAATCTCTTTCCACCCTTTGTTCATTACACGCCGTGGGTACAAAAGTGACACTACAACGCAACATGTACAAAAGAGTGATGTACTAGACATCTATTTCCGTGAAGGCTGTACTGCTGCAGATCCATGGAAGGGGCATGCAGAGACTGGGCGACTCTACGTACCAGCTTGCGGACATCGTCGCTCCAAACCTCTCCAGTCTGGGGTTCCTGTGCCTGGAAGGAGACCCCCAGTAGCTGGCTGAACAGGTGGTTGAGTCCCTCCATGCAGGCCCCAAGGGAGAAGTAAGGGCTGTATTGACTGGGATCAATCTTATACCTGCAAACAGCCAGACATTTTAAATCCTGGGTTATTCAACATTCAGGTGAAATCATTATCTCAATGCAGAAACCTTCTCTAGAGGAGTTGCTGTACAAAGACGGGCATTGTGATCCAAAAAGTCATATTGGGTTCAACGGCAAGGTGTGATATACTTCATGCTGCACGACTAAAAAAACGAACAAAGGTGGTTCCTGTAGTCCTATGGTTAAATCGCTGCTTACTTCTCAGCCCGCAAAGCACCACTGAAGTAGGGGTGGTCCCATGGCATCAGCACCTAAAATGGACACCACCGTTATCCAGCTGCATAGACCACAGAGACTGGTTGTTGCACCAAGAACACTCACTTTACTTCGGCAGTTCAATTCAATCTTCATATCCCTCATCATGTTGAAGTCCTTGGCAGTTCTACACAGACAAAACATACCAGGCAGTGTCATGGATAAGGGTATGCCGTTTTGTAAATCTTTTTGTCAAATCTTTTTTTTTGCATATGCATGAAGGGTTTACACACCTGTTTGCTAGTTTTTCTGTAAGCAGTTCCAAGAATCTCATCACTGTCTCTGCAAACACACATGAACCAACAAAGAAACTTACAAACAAAAATCAATCTAGAGCAATCTGACCAATTTCACCAAACAAATTAATGAGGCAAACTGCACACACCAACAGTTTGCAAAGCAAAGATTCTTCTACCTGGGTTCTTGGCCATTGTCCCCTTTAAAGCCCTATGTGCAAATGATTCATAGCCCACCAACTTGGCAAGCTCATTCCGACAAGCTAGCAGCTCATCCAGGCAAAGCAGTAGACTTGAACTGGGATACAGAAATATTTTATATGCAGCTTCTCGCACCTAGGAGAAAGGGACAGGTGAGCACAGAGAAAGCATTAACGAGCCGTGTCATTGACGACAGGTAGAAGACAGCAACTATGTAAGTAGGTGCATGAACACACATCCAGACTCGTCTTTGGCTCAGATACGTCATTGCTCACCTTTGAGCCTTCTGGAGGTGGTGTGGGCTCAAATTAACAAAACATCTGGGATGGAAGATTCCCACTTGAAACACTTTAACATACAGTATCTGCTCTCGACCCATATCCATTCTAAAAATATTGTTTTTTGTGTGCTCATCTTGCACAATGAATATTATAACACAGTATCCTATGTATTTTGAAATGTCCCAATACACAGGATACGGTGTTATAAACCAAAATGATCGCTTCAGAAACCAGTATTTAGGGATTTGGAGAGACATGTCATTTGGGTTCTTCAAAAGGACACCTTCCTCCCCAGAGGTTGTATTGAATTGAGCCCACAACATTCAGGTCAGTAGTGAGCTTTAATTGTGCCAAACTTAGAGATCACGAACAACAAATGGAGGATAACTTGCCAGTTCATCAGGAGAGTCAGCATGGAGGCCTCCTATCTGTATGCAATTTCCATCTATGGAGAAACAGTGGCGGATGTGCTCTGGCAGGGCCCTCTTCTCTATCCTATTGGGCAATTGGGAGCCATTCAGAAACTCATTGTTAAGGTCCAGTAGATTGACGTTGAGACTGACTGCCTTCCCTCTCTGTGGAAGTTGGGGTGGAGTCACACATCAGGTTTCACATTCAATTCAAGGATTCAAATTAGAATGTAATTATTACCAAAGAAGAGATTTCTTGCAACTTAATTTAATAACTGATTTGAGGCCTTGATCTAGGGGTAAAAGAGTCCAGCATGTAAACAACAAAATTGGCCTACGGAGCGTGGCCATTAGCCAGAAGCAATAGCATCCTGCTTCCCCCCTCCAGCTTGCCTCCGAAGCTAAGCAGGGTTGGTCCTGGTCAGTCCTTGGATGGTAGACCAGTTGCTGCTAGAAGTTGGTTGACCATAGGGAACACTCTAACCTCTGGTCTGTGGCAATGCCCCATGACAGTGGCAGGGACATTGTTCTGTACAGTGTGTATTATGGGTGGGATGTTAAACTGGCGTCCTGCCTCTATGGTCACTAAAATTACAATGGCACTTCTCCCAACCCTGCTGTCCTGGCTAATTTCTCACTCTGTCCTTATATCTAGCATGGCCACCTAATCATCCCCTGATCTCTCAATTGGCTAATCTATCCCCTATCATGCCCCTTGTGGCTCTTCAGTTGATCTTAAAAGTAATGTGTAGTGAGCAAGTCTGGTGCAAATTGGCTGCTGTGTGTGCTACACTGGCAACTTAACTGAGTCTCCCCCTACAGTGTAAAGCGCTTTGGGAATCTAGGAAAGTACAACATCAAGTGCAATCAGTTAATGTATCATTAATTAGAAGAAAGTGAATGAGCTGGTGATGCAGTGATTACTTACCTTTGATTCATCCAGATGAATTCCACTGATCTCAAAATCAAACATGAACAGCTCTGCTACCCTCCTATGCAACATAAATGCAAAAACAATATATTACAATACATGGGTTAATTAATGTAAAATAAGCAGATATTACTGGGCGTAGATTAAAGCAACTATAGGCTACTTTTTATTTTAACAGATTATCAATACATTTCTTCTGATAGCACATTGTAATGGCTATGGTAGAATGAAAAATTCTCGGTTCAGAGCAGTCCTCTTGAAATCTCAATATTTAACACTAATTTTGTTTGCCACCGTGTACGATCTTCCACAAAACTGTGACAAATTGATTTAATATGGCACAAGGAAGTGCATCACTAAATCAGGAAAAGATGCCCATACTTGGAGTACAGTCGTTGATCGTGCTAGCGATAAGCGGCAACCACGAGCATTCTGCATGTCTTCTTGTCTGCGACGGTTACGGAAAGTAATTACACTAAGCAAACGGCAGGGGTCGCCAAAATCATCTCCTACAGATAAACTGCCTCTAGTAACTTTAAAGATTTGTTCAATCTGATAAAATATAGGTTACGTGCCTTGTATCTGGGTCCAGTGAGTCCAGCACTGCTTTGTTATCTAAGAGGATCTTGAGACTCCTGCACAGTTCAACATTAGTGTTTAATCTACCAGGAACAAAGAAGGAGTCAATGTTAGAACACCACACTTGTTACACGTCATTCAACAAGGAAGTATTTGATTCCACACATTATGGTGCTTAATTAGAAGTTACAAATACAATCCATACTTTTCTACTGCTGTGCCAATGACTATGCATGCCTTCTCAGCAGCTTCTCGAAATGCAGCATCTGGATGTCCGACTTTTATAAAATCTGCCTGCAAGAAACAAAAGATCAAATGAATGTCCATTACACTCTGCAAATTCCATGCTTATCTATTACATTACAATGACATCAAACAACAACAAAACAAAACACAGCAAAAAACAAAACAAATGTCCTGTCCAATCACTTGGCAAAATATACAGTTAGGCCCAAAAATATTTGGACAGTGACACAATCTTCATGATTTGGGCTCTGCATGCCACCACATTGGATTTGAAATGAAACAACTACAACGGAATTGAAGTGCAGACTTTAAGGTTTAATTCAAGGGGTTGAACAAAAATATATGATTAAACATGTAGGAATTGTAGCTATTTTTATACAAACGCTCCTCATTTCAGGGGCTCAAAAGTAATTGGACAAATAAACATAACCCCAAGTAAAATGTTACTTTTCAATATTTGGTTGAGAATCCTTTGCAGGCAATGACTGCCTGAAGTCTGGAACCCATGGACATCACCAAACGCTGGGTTTCCTCCTTTGTGATGCTTTGCCAGGCCTTTACTGCAGCGGTCTTCAGTTGTTGCTTGTTTGTGGGTCTTTCTGCCTTAAGTTTTGTCTTGAGCAAGTGAAATGCATGCTCGATTGGGTTGAGATCTGGTGATTGACTCGGCCATTGCAGAATATTCCACTTCTTTGCTTTAAAAACTCCTGGGTTGCTTTTGCAGTATGTTTTGGGTCATTGTCCATCTGTACTGTGAAGCGCCGTCCAATCAACTTTGCTGCATTTGGCTGAAACAGAAAGTATAACTTCAGAATTCATCCGGCTGCTTCTGTCTTTTGTCACATCATCAATAAACACAAGTGACCCAGTCCCATTGGAAGCCATGCATGCCCATGCCATCACACTGCCTCCACCATGTTTTACAGAAGATGTGGTGTGCTTTGGATCATGAGCTGTTCCAATTCTCCTCCAAACTTTCTTCTTCCCATCATTCTGGTACAGGTTGATCTTAGTCTCATCTGTCCAAAGAATGCTGTTCCAGAACTGGGTTGGCTTCTTCAGGTGTTTTATGGCAAAGTCAATTCTGGCCTTTCTATTTTTGAGGCTGATTAATGGTTTGCACCTTGTGGTGAATCCTTTGTATTTACTCTCATGAAGTCTTCTCTTTATGGTAGACTTAGATACTGATACACCTACTTCCTGGAGAGTGTTCTTCACTTGAGTGGATGTTGTGAAGGGGTTTTTCTTCACCATGGAAAGGATTCTGCGATCATCCACCACTGTTGTCTTCCGTGGACGTCCAGGCCTTTTTGAGTTCCCAAGCTCACCAGTGCACTCTTTTTTTTCTCAGAATGTACTAAACTGTTGATTTGGCCACTCCTAACATTTCTGCTATCTCTCTGATGGATTTCGTCTTTTTTCAGCCTCAGGATGGTCTGTTTCACCTCCATTGAGAGCTCCTTTGACCGCATGTTGTGTGTTCACAGCAACAGCTTCCAAATGCAAACGCCACACCTGGAATCAACTCCAGACCTTTTAACTGCTTAATTGATGACAGGTTAATGAGGGAAGAGCCCATGCAGCGTTGTTATTTTTTTTTGCAGCCTTCTGAGTCAATTGTCCAATTACTTTTGGTCCCTTGAAAAAGAGGCGGCTACGTATTAAAGAGCTGTAATTCCTAAACCCTTGCTCCAATTTGGATGTGAATACTCTCAAATTACAGCTGAGAGTCTGCACTTTAAGCCCATATTGATCATATAATTGTATCTTGAATATGTTTTCGTAAACAGCTAAAATAACAAAACTTGTGTCACTGTCCAAATATTTTTGGGCCTAACTGTAGCTCAATAAAACTTTGTCATCAAGCTTCCCTGGCCCTTATAGGAAAATTGGATCATCTGGTTAAAAATGTGACCATGCTGAAGACTGCAACACCAGGAAAAGCTACAGTGCAGCAATTAGAGGCTTTACATTACTTAACCCATTAATGTCCACCATGGATTTTTATAATTTCCTTTACAGCACTAGCTGAGTCCAGACAAACATTCTACACTGGTGGCAGTGCTGCCACTAAGTTTTTCAGTAAGTGACAGTAGCACAAAAACTGGTGGCTTTGGTATACTATACTGTGTTAAGAGACAGAAAAATAAATGCTGCCAGTGGGTAATTCAAATAAGGATGATAAATCAAATAAAAATATGGGCCAACTACTATAACTATTATTATATTTTAGTATAACTTTAGGATTTTGATAATAATAATAAAAAACACCAACAAAAATCAAGTGGCAACACTGCCACCAATAATTATTTTTGTGGGAGTGGACAGATTTTTGGTGGCAGTCTGGAGCCCTGTAAGCACAAATCACAGTCAAAGTATGAGGCTACAGCACACCAACATCCTTTTTTTGTCATTAGTCACAAGGGGTTCCCATTTTTTTTGATTTTCCACATAAATGACTCTAGAATAGGTTAAGAATATCTGATCTTCATAATTTTTGATATACACATAGTCTGGACTCTTACAATATAAATTCTGTTGCGTTTGCTCCAGTATTGATATTGTGTGAAGCTACTTTTACCCTAACCTTAACTGTGACCTATAGCCTAACCTTAACCATAATTGTTTGAATACTTTTTTAATGTCGAGTAAAAAGTATGAACTGATACACTTTTATTGGAATTCAATATGTTGCCTTTATTATGAGGAACACTATTGTACTTCCTACTAGGTATTTTATTTATGCTTGCTATTAAATTAAAGATGAATCTCACAATGTAACCCTATCTTCATGACTTATACCTATACCTACTTCCAACTGCTGGCTTGAAACATGGAATGCTCAGACAGTTGAGATATTACTCTTACAATGTAGCTCAAACTTCATGATTTATGAAATTATCTTATACAAATAAGAATATGTGCATATGTTCTTGACCAAACAGCTCATTATAGCAAGACGTAAGCACTCATTACCAAATCTGCAACTTTGCATAGGCTGTCAGACAGTTGGTCGAAGGTCTCTACGGTGAGAGCCCCAGGTGGGTTGGTGCAGACTTGGTGTACTAGCTTCTCTGTCTCCCTTAGTGCTCTCTTCTGTGCCACATCGAAGCCTGCTGGGGTGCTCAACTCTGGTACCCCAAACAATCCCTGTAAGAATAAATGTATTAAATGCTTTGTGTTTTTTCAGTATCTTACAGTAAGACAAAAGCGAACTATTATCTACAACTACAAAAGAGGCAAATATCTGCTTTGCTTACCACATTCTTCTGAAACACATCCACTCTTCTTTGCTGTGCATTAAAAGCAGCTCCAACAGGAGACCACGTTGTAACATGTCGAGACAACGTCAACTTTACTTTCCTTGTGTTGCTCCACACGACTCTTCCATAGCGTTGAAATACCGACATAGTTAACTTAATACAAAACGTTGCGTTACAAAAGCTTGTTAGCGAGGATATCGTATCTCAAATGTAGCTAGCTACCTATCATTACTTAGCAAAAGCAATTGTTAGCTTTGTTGTCTTTAACATCACAGGGAAGCACGTTCAACAACCTTGCTACAATGTTTGCTAGCTACTGTCACAGTTTGCTCAGAGTAGGCATATGTAATTGATAACTGTAACGTTTGTTCCTCCATTTCAAATGTCATGAAATGCAGTTTGATTAGATTTTTTAAAACAAACTAGTCTTGACTGTTCTTCACTTTACCTGACAGTTGTATTGACAGCTAATGCCAAAGAGTTTGCTTGTCTGACAGTTTGCACGGGTCACTCGAAACATGTAGCGACGATATTTTGGGGTGGTACTTTCGTCACTATAACGGTTACAAAGTACGGTCATTCAATTATGATAATCTATTAAAATATTCCAATATGTTCTAAAAAACGTTTTTAGATTAATTATGATGAAGTTAATCATTATTTTTCAATGTGAGTAAACTAAATTGTCCCCCTACCTCAAATTATGCCGTGAAAATGGCGAAACAGCTTTGAACAGTAAACAGAATCTACTCGCAAACCCTTTTGATTCAGAGGCGAGCTCTGATCATTTGTATTTTCAATTTACATAGGTCAGCATAATCAAGATGTTTACAATTTCTAAAATACATAATTCCTTCTGTGTGTGTGCTTAATTCTGTAAGTAATCCTAAAATAATTAACGGACTTTAACGCTAAAGATTATTTGAAGGCATAGTCATGGTGAAGAGCTCTCCATGGTACTGATATCCTGTTGTCTTTAAAAAGACGGGGATGTCTGAATAATGTGCATTATTGGTCATCACAAATACATTCATGACTCTTTAGTATAAAAAATAAAATGTGGAGAATTCAGTCGTTGATTCATGGTTAGCCAAGCATCTTCAAGTATTAGGCTGTAGCCTACCTTCGTTGTTCTTGTTGGAATTGAACTTGTAACACTCGAAACCTTTCAGTCTTGTCATCAACAAGACAAACGTCAGCCAGAGGGTAAACTGGTTACGGTTATCAAGTTATTGACACACACAATCAAGTTTTTTATTGGTTTATTTATACCAATCATTACACAGAAATACATCTATAAACAAATAAAAGAAACTGTACATTTGGTACTTGATACCTAAACCCACACATATTGCTGCTGGTATGTGTATTTGACAGCGGAAGTTAATATACAGTGTTTCTTGGTATCTGAGGAACCATGATCAACTGTACGCTTCATATGGTTATGCAAGCCATCTGTTTGGCAAAGAAAACAAATATTCAATTTTAATCATCCTTAAAATGTACCATTTAACAGCATACATAAAGTTTGAAACTTCTTTTCACAGTAGCTATACAAATTTATTGCAATGCTATCACAGAACAAACAGACAACAATTACACGCAATGCACAGGCCTGAAAGGGAAAACTGAAGTTTTTTTTAGCTTTAAGCAGAAATATTAAGAAAAACTGCATGGGTACAAGAGATAACATTTAGGAAAACAGCTTACAAACATTCTAAAACTTGTTTTCCTCAATATAAACAATAAAACAAATGTGTTGCCCGGTCTATATTATATTCCAACCCCAACAGGTTGAATGCTGTCCCTCATAAAGCCTATGGAATGTTAGTCTCTTAGGCAAGCCTTCTCAGTTGTTGGACCGGCTCCTGCGTGGTTTTCACGATCTTGATACAGGAAATCTGCCAAATGATTTGCCACATGCACGTTGAAAATAAAAACCATTGACATGAACAATGACCACATTTGTTCCAGAGATGTCAAAATGTGGGATTCAGAGAAATCCCCATCTTCAAATGTACTTTTTGTTTCATAAAAAAATGTGTTTCTACAATCAAACTACTAAAAAACTTGCATTTAGAAAATAGTCAATAAAAATATTCCCCTGAATTGTACAAGAAAAAGAGGTACAGGGAGCTGATAAAAGATGTGGTATTAGAAATGTTATTCTGCTGCCTCTTCTTGATCATCTTTCTGTTCAGTTTCTTTTGTTTCTGCTGGTGCCTGAAATGCAACATGAGAAGAATGGTATTAAAGCAGAATAATGGTACCATAATGTGTTATTTTCAGAGGTTCAACTAATGACTTATTGTCAAATTTAAATTTGCACTAGAACACACAAGAAGATTACATATCCCATAAACCCATTACCTCTTCATCTACTTTGGCCTCTCCATTTTCAGCAGGAGCCTCCTCCTTCTTTTCCTCAGGCTTTGCTTTCACCGCTTCCTTAGCTTTCTTAGGCTTGGGAGGAGCCTTCTGCAACTACAGCATATTTAACAGTTAATTTAACATTCAAATGTTTTTAGTTTAGTTTATGCAATTCAGTTTAGGACGGGAAAATAAACAAACAAAAACCTTTGGCTTGGGCTCTGCTTTTGCAGCTGCAGGTCTCTGTAATTAATACAATTATTTTATTAGAAAGAATAATACAGCAATGTTGTGTGTGTTTCATAGACATCGAAATATTTGAAAGAATTGTGTGTGATATACTTACATCCTTCAGTCTATCAGATCTCCTCTTGGGCTGCAGAAGTAATATTTGATAAGACCAGAAAAGGAAATACATGATCAAGAGTTGAGCATTTTGTATCCCTGGTGTGTTGTGTTGGCCTCTAGTGGACAAACAGCTAAATTGTTTCATAAATTATTAGATTACCTAAATCCAACCTTACAAAACCATTCAAATAAATATTTACCAATATATTATGCTTACCTCTTCTGCCTCTGCTTCCACAGCCTGTGAGAAAAAAAACAGAATCGTTAGAATCATGTGGACAATTCAGCAAACATGATGGGTCAACTGCGGAAGGAGGGAAGCTCAAGGTGGGCGTGGCTCAGTAATCCTAGCTGGCCATAGTCATATGGGCTATAGGTAGACCATGTTCTTTTTTTAGCATCTTTCGTAATTGTATTTTGTCAAAACTGATTTAACTTCTATTGTTTTCAAATGACATAAATTACGTCCATTTCAAATCACGGTTACAATTCCAACACGTTCAATTGGGAAAGGGAGGGGAATGAGCAAGGCTGTGGACTCCGCCTCTTTCCGACGAATTCATTCGCTGATGATAAATGGGATTTGCTTTCTCGAAGAGATTATATAGTCCCCTGGAACAAGCAGTGTAGTACGAGTTCCCGCCAATAATTCGAATTTTGACTCCGAGATCCTCAGCGATTCTCGGAATGGTTTCAGAATCTACTAGAATCCCCAGCAACAAGAGTGCGGCTGTGATGTCGGAGAATCGCCATTACATAACCCGGGATTGGCACGACCCGAACACAAACATTGGGCACACGAATGCAAACGACCTATATGGAAATAATTCATTATTACAGCATGTTTAATTCCAGTAGGTTTTCTGTAAAAGGAAAACTACCAAAATATGCCTAAATATTTGTACGTGTTTATAGCTGAAAGAGGAAGCCATGACACGCCAAGACTTGGTGCCCTTTTCGAAAAGCCCTTGCAGTATTTTGAAGCTTACTTGTTACACCGCCCAACCCAAAGATAATTGTGTGCTCTACATTGCAGTGAAAGACGGCAGATTTTCACCATTTAACTTTACATTTTGGTACAACACCTAGCCCCGCCAAAAAGCCACCAACTTTCTCTGTAGTCTCTCGACGCTGCCGACAAACCTAAACCTCTTTGTCTCGCTCAATAAATCAATAAAATGATAGTTGCCATTCAATGCAAAATACACCTAACAAAATGTATATGTAAAAGAGATTTTGCATTTATTTAGAATAACTAGATACGACATCCAAACAAAATCTTCCATGGAATAAATAACGACTCACGCGCCATTTCCAAAATCAAAACAAGGATAGCCCTACATTCGTAACTACTGGCTGCACGGTGCAACAATGTTGCAACTAGCGGACCTCACTGTAATGGCTACATTTCAACAACTTGATGTGCAAAAAGACTACCATGTCATGCAACTGAGTTTAGAGGGGCTATGGCATTAAGTGCATTAAAAATATTTTTCTACTCACTTTGCTTCTTTTAGGCATGGTTGGCTTGTGTTTTTGTTAGGCCTATACGAAAAGAGACAGGTTCCTTAAAAGGAGAATAATTTTCTGCACTGTATGCTATTCTGTTTTAAGATTCTAACAGTAGCCTACGTTCTTTTACAGCGTACCAAGACGTTAATGTTCCATTGGAACAAAAACTAGCTCAAACCGGATTGGATTCTCCCCCTCCCTCCCTATTCAATTCATTATAGAAGAACTGATGGACAGACTACTCTCCGCCCCCGTTAGCCACCGATTGGTCTAAGGAGGCGTCAACAACACACTTTCAAATCCTAATTAGATACCTGTATAACCTGTCGCTGAAATCTCACGTTTGTTTTTAGTATCTAATGAACTGGGGTCGAAAAAAACAAATTGTATTATCATAGGCTTGATACTAATCAACTCTTCATGTTACCGGAAATACACGTTCCTTTACACATCTTCCTATTTCTCTTGATCTGGTAACAGTTTTCCAAAAGTATTGTGGTTCAGTGATACTGATACAAAATTAAGATACATTTCCTTCGTTGCCTCGCACAAAATTGTTATGCATTCGCCCTTTAGATTAAGAAGGGGATGTGTCTGATGAGACCACATCGACAGCTGCTGTAAGCAACGTAATGTGGGGAAAATGGCGACCGTAGTCTGGTTGCTTGTGTTAGTATCGGTGCTTTTGTGCAATCTTGTCAAAATGTTCTTGCCGTCCATTTCCTGTTATGTGAGTAGCAGTTTGTTCTATTTCAGCGATGACATTTCAATACATAGAAAATTTGTTTTTCGTAAAGTTAGACCCATAGGCAGCCCATAGAAAGCCTGTTCAGATGTAACCGATTTTCCTTATATTCGCCTCATATACTCAAAGCCAGCATCACAGTCTGTGTAGACCATGAGATGTAGGAGAAACGATGCAAATAGTGGCCTTAAATAGATAAGTACTACTGAATGTAACGTTATGCCTCCATTGTAATCTAGGGATCCCTACAATATTGTCATGTTTTCTCCACCGTCGGCACACCTTCACTTCCAGTAACCGCAATATGTTATTGCGTAGTCTACAAAAATAAAAATAAATCATACACCAAGTGGAAGACCAACTCCTGATTGTCTTTTTTAATAGCTGTTCAAGCTCGTCCAGAAGAATGAGGAGCAGGAGGTGGATATGAGAGTGGAGATACAGTGCATGAAAAAGGAACTCTCCTCGATCAGCATACAAGATGAGTTTGCAAGATATGCAAGACTTGAGCGCAAGATCAATAAAACAACAGACAAGTTGAAGACATTTGGTATGAAGGGCATTTTGCTTTCCACTCTTCAAGCAATGAAAACCATACTTGTGAAACTTAAATATGGATTTACAAAACACACTTTCAACGTATTAGTTTGTATACTACAGTGCATCCTCACGCAATGATATAATTAAATCGAATTCATAGTCTGATTTAAACATCTGATTAATAATTTATGGTGACTGAAACAGTCACTATGTTTGGATAATAAAAAAGCATTTTACTGCCTTTAAACGGAGGTTTCATGATTCTCCACTCAGCCAAAGCATTTTCCTCATTTGTTCCAAGAGTTCGTTTTATTACTGTGGTCTCTCTCTCTCTCTCTCTCTCTCTCTGTCTCCTACTCACATGTTTTGTTTCATAATTATGTATGTTTACATATATTGTGCAGTGCAAAATAGTTGGTTTTCAATGGGTTTTCAACTGTGCTTTCTCATTTTCATTCCGCAGTGAAATCCAGAACAGCACAGCAGGCAAAAATTAAATGGGTGGTCAACATATTGTATTACGTTCTACAGGTATGTGACTCACATATGAATAGGAATAATGGTGATGATTTGCTAATGTGAGAATCGGAGTCTCATTCTCTTTCTTTGCTTCTTTTCAGGCTACCTTAATGATCTCTCTGATCTGGAAGTATTATGCTGACCCAGTGACGGAGCTTCCCAGTAAGTGGATTTCTCCTCTGGAGCGAATGGTAGCCTTCCCATCTGGAGTGGCAGGTAAGCCTGATTACACTGCGTGCTTGAGAAGGGCTCTCACACAACCAGGTCTACTAGGGGTTGTGACTTGAGGAAAAACATAAGGACACTACCTGTCATAATCTGTTACTTGCGATACTATTGAAATAGCCACCATGTGAACAGACGTTTAAGCTTTCTTGTCATATTTCTTGAAACCGTTTGTTTCCTTTTAGCAACCCCAGTCAACAACTACTTTTTAATATAGGAATCTGAGGTCAAGTGAAGGTCAACCCTTGCTTAAAAATACTAGAACACACTGAATACATTGAAAAAGCCCCATCAGCTGCTCCTTTGTCAACTATCCAAAATAGATCTGGGATGAATTGGATTTTAAAGCTCCTCTTACAGGGTTTTAATATGTCAATCGTTGTGTTTAGTGTGGACACCTCAGATGCATATAATGTTGACGCCAGTGTCAGATGCTTTCATTCGGTTAGAGCCAAATACTCTTTAAGCTGACAATGGTTGAGATATTTTACCTATGTGTGTGTGTATGTATGTATGTGTATATATATGTATATGTGTGACCCTTGAGTTGAGAGACTGACATTCAAATAGTAATTCAGAATAATCAATGTATCTCCTTGTCTCTGTTTCAGGTGGTGTAGGAATCACCAGCTGGCTTATTGTATGTAATAAAGTGGTGGCTATAGGGGTTCAAGCTGCAAGTTAATAACCTCAGTGATCAGTTGCTCTAGAATTACATTAAGAGAAAATAACACAGCTTTCTAATATACCCAAATCAGTCAATTGAGTTCATGTGCATTTGTTTACTGGAACGGATTTTGTTAATATTTATCATACAAATTGTTTTATTTTTTTTATTTATTAAATAAACTCTTGGTGTGTTATATTTTGTATTTATTTCCTTCCAAAAGGAGTGTGCAAAAGGTTTTTCTTTTATTATTGCCAAAATGAACACATGATTCTAGCGCAATAATAGTTTTGTATGTTGCTGTACACTGTGTCAATAAAATTTATCAAATTCTCGGCATTTGATGACATTTTCAAGTTTCAACATAATTGCTTTGTGGCGAATGCTTTAATGAGTGTCCTTAAGTAAGCCCATTTGCTAAGTTTTTAAAAAAAACTAAATATCTTAAAATAAATAATTCACCAGTTGTATTTTTGTGGCTGCAGGATTTGATGTTCATAAATATGTCCAAGCATTTTCAATTTAAAATCATTCAACATATTGTGGCAGAGTAAGTATCACCCCAAAAACAACCCTAATTAGATGCAGTATAGGTTTCCAGCAGCTTGTGGTTTTCATGTTTCAAACATGCACAAAGCTATTCTTACAGCACTAAAGGCAAAACAAAATAACATGTATGAAGAAGGCTGAGCATATTATAAAAGTTGAAGGAATGTAAATTTTCCATTACATTTTATTTTGTAAAACATTTATTTATTTGTGCTATCTATGTTCTTAATAAAATATCATTACAAACATTAGGAGCATATAGACACCATTAGTACCTTCACTAAGGCTGCAACGGAAGTAGGTTTTTTCAGAGACCCTAATTTAAGCTAAATCTTAAACTTATAGAACCAGCATATTGACTCAATATGGGCTTGGCTCAGCTACAGTCTCGTTAGCCTAAGTGATTAGCCCACTAAATGATAAACAAATCAATTCACGCAAGCTCACAAAGCATTACTGTTTAGCTCGATTGACTTCTCTTTGTTATGGAAAACATTGTTTTGGGGGGCCACATGCATTTAAGCTGCCGTTATCCCATGAATGCCGGTCAATTGAGTCTTAACAGATCTATAATGACATAGGCTTTAGGATTTGCACCACCAGAAGGGTGAAGCAAAATAGGGAAGTCAAGCGCTTGAAACAATAGCAGTGTGTTGAGACTTGTAATATACAGTATGATCTTTATGACATAAGGACTCTAATGGTGGAAATAACTCATTATTCACAGAGCAGGCAATATCTAGGGGACTCCCGGAGCTGCCCCTCCCCCACTATCTATTTCCTGTTTTTCATGGTTGTCTGCTTTCCTCTCCCTATACAATACCAGCTGTGTCTGGAGACATTCCAGCTACTGCTATACACTGCCCCGCCTTAGAATGGCCTTTCCATAGGCCTTATCCTGGTCCCCATGTCAAACTGGTGCAATACACTGACGGAGTACAATCCATTGATTTTAATTCTCTCCGGTTTTGTTGCTGTCTAAAGATAAAGAGTTGACGTTTAAGAAGGGGAAGCAATTACACTATGCTTTGAACAATGTGTCTTGCTCAGATTAAGCCTAGCAGTGGTACACTATAGAGCCACCATTATGCGGATTCCAGGAATATAGGGTGAATGTAAAAGCTTGTGCTACTCTCCAGCTAGACTACAACATTTTCATATATATTTATTAAACTGAGTGTGTTCATCAAACATAAACATCATATTAGCACTAAACAATAATGCTGTTAAGATAAATTACATATATATTTTTTTTATTTCAAAGCAAAGCATACTTTAGGTTGTATTTCACAATCTTAGAGAGCCCTCTGGTGGTCATGTTAGGTTGAGCAAATTGTGTCCATAACTAGAGTCTTAACTTATTAGTTTAACCCACTTTTTATTTTACTGCTATTTAAAACTGTACATATTTGGCCACTTCAGAGGGAGTAACTACACCTCTACTGAATGCTCATTAGCACCTCCACAGTAGGTTGATGCTACTAAACAATCCAGTGGACCATGGCGGGGCCTCCCACTGACTTTCATCAGATGTGCGTCACAGCTCTGCATGCTATTGCACAGTAAGATTGTGGACAGCTTTGACGGACAGCTCTAGTGACAACCTCTCCTGCGCTGTGACCACACCTGCCTACAGTATTATATCTGGCCACAGAACCTCCCACCTGTTGTAAACCTTGTTGACTGTGAAACAACGATTCACAAGCCATTTTATTGCACACAGAAAACAGGATAGGTCTAGGATATTCTCTCTGAACAGAATTTGTTCCTCATGGCCAAGTAAAAATAAATCTACAGCGGACATGTTTACTTGCTTTTGAAAAGTAGTGGACAATTTGTACATATTTTTCTTAGGCTTTAGGTCTCTCCTCTGAGCTTTCAATAGAGTGCACATTTACAGTACACATTAGTAATACAATAACATTAAAATAGATGAACACCCTCAAACTATCAGTTGTGTTGGTTTAATCCAAGCTATTGTTTAATATTGGCAAGTGTTGCACCCTAAAATATTAAAATAGCATATTTTTAGCGAGGAATAATCTTCTATTTAAACAAAGAAAAACATAGAAATTAACGTAAATCGTATTCTCTCCAGTTCTCTTGATACAATCTGTAATCCATTTAGAGCTTTAGAGTTTGCCACCTAGTGGTTCAAACAAAGGGGGAAGGCCAGGTTTCTGTGAATCAGTGCCACAACGCCCAAGTATATCCTTTTCCATATCTGTCACACAAACATTGTTGGGAGCAATGGCACACCTGCGTGTATCAAAGGATCACCGCCCAAACGTACTAGTTGGCCTACCTCAGGTTACTTACCTTGCTTACTACACAAAACCACACAACTCACAGTCCCAACCCAGGGCCGATTAGCATTCTTCACTGATAGGAACACAAATGGCATAAGGTTGGACCTTGCTCCTACCTGCATGAGGAACACAATAATGGTCTGTGACTTTTACGGCCACAGGGGGACTCATTTTCACCTGGTATATTTATAGGAAATACAGGTCTGAAATACCCCGTGAAATCCTTCTCATAGTACGTGAGTAGTAGCCTTATAAACATTGAATTGATTTCTAACTGAACACTTTACTGTATTTTGTCGTTGATAAAAAGAAAATAAAGTTTGGAGTAAAGTAATATCTTATGGCTATATCGTCTTGTCATGTTGTAGATGTGTTGCTAAATTGAACAAACTTATACTTTTAGGTGATAGCACTTTTTGCACTATTGTTTCTGTCTTTCAGGCTGTTTCTGCTTACACGTATGTTACCTGGAGAACATGTCCAGTCGTTTCCTTTCATTTCTCTTACTCTACGCAACAAGAGTGGGTAAGTAAATCTGATATGAGCGCATCTGAATTAGGAACAATGACAACCACCATCTACAGCTACAATCTACAACATTTTAGAGCAACATTTTCACATGTTACAGGCTGACATTTTTAAACACGCTTTTCAGAGAATACTCTAATTCTTCTCAGAACAGTAATATTATGTGTGGGTATACAAAGGTTTTACTTATATATATCCTCTGAAGTCACTGGAAAAGGGGACCAATCCTAAAGTTATGTACCGTCTGACAAAAAGGACAGTGTCGACACAGTCAGTCATCATCACAGAGTGCAAACAAAGCGTTTCATTTCAAACACCTGTGACTGTTTGAGGGATCTGGTGGCCAGCACCACACTGAGCAGACAGTCTCCTATCTGTACTTTTCTAAAGGTGTGTTTACGGGAAGCAAACAACACTTGACTTTCAGAAGAAGAATGTTGAGACACCAATTAATAGGTTAAGGTGGGGGATTTGTTTGAGTTTCAGTTTGTGCCCTTCATAAATAGTGGTATTATTATTATTATTATTCTTTTATCCTTTGTATATTATACTCACTCTGTTGAGAACCAGTTTTGGAATATGCAAGTCACAGTTGTCTCAATAGAACTATTCCAAAAGCAAGATTGTTTTTTAGTAACATACATTTAAAAAAAGATAATGTTTGTACTTTACAGCCCCCTGTTGCAGTTGTTACCCTCATCCAGCCCTTTAACACTTTAACAGGATCTCGGGCAATTGTCTTCATAGATAACCAACCTCTTTGTGTCCTCAGCAGTGTCAGCACAGTTCCAGTTGGAGCCCGAGAATGTTGCAGTGCTGCAAGGCACTAACACCAGTTTCAACGCCAGTTTAAATGGCCAGTGGGAGATCATGACCTGGATTGTGCAAAAGAACCTGGTCTTGACCATTAATGTGGCCACTGGCCCAACATTGTCCCGCCGTTTTTCTGCTCGGAACTACTCTAGTGGGGATATGAGTCGCTGGGAGTTCACCATCCACAACGTCAGTCGGAACGACTCTGGCCCTGTCACCTGTTATATTCAGGGGGACTACGGGGAAAAAACTGCCCAGCTCTCAGTACAAGGTAGGGACCAAAACCCAATTCAATATCCTTCTATCTCGTCTGTTGTATTTCAAGCCTGTTTCAAGTGTTGCTGGTCATTGTGTTTGCCTGCCTGAATGATTCTGGTACAGATTGTCCTGTCCATCCAAATTCCTATAGCCTTGGGTTTTCATGTAGTTGGCTTCTGCTGAAATGACTAGATGAGGTGCAATTACTGGGACTGTACTCTGGAGAGCAGTAGTACACACTGCAAAAACTAGATAGTGGGATAAGGCCTGTCTCCTAAGCAACCTCGGGTAGACCGATTATCATACAAAAAACAACTTAACAGCAAACTCCCATCATCTCTGATATAGTTGATTCCAGAGCGGATGCATCCCTAAAGGACAGAAGTACGCAAGAAAAAAACTATGTAATTTATCAAGGCTATCCACGTAAATGACAGGCAAACATTCTTTGAACCCCAAACCCAATCCATCTATTAAAAACAAAATATACTTGTGATGTATTTTCGGTCGTCAAATGCTTGCTTTGTTCATTACATGAGTGCTTGTGACTGATACAGTGACTGAACTAGTGCTTCAAGGTTATTTAAAGCATTTCAAACCCTGACAGTCACGACACAAAAATGTCCTTTGTAACATTTGCTGTACCAATGCTGGTTGACATTCCAAAACCGTGATCGTCCTTTTCTTGGTGTCTATGAGTCACTAGTGGAGGAGATGCCCCCCATGCAGGGGCACCAAACAACCGTGCCCATATACTAATGTTAGACATTACGTTATGTCTTACCATACACCTCCAACCAATGTGGACCAAATCTGAGCCAGAAAGGTGAAACATTTACCAACAAATATATTAATATTCTCCAGTTACTTGGTGACTGAAGATTTTAGTTTCAGAGTCCCTCATGAGTGCATTGACATTGCTAATTTGCCACACTGCCATTCAGTGTCAAGTCATAATTGAATACTGAACTGAAAATGTTGTTTTTGCTACGGGCTTTCAAGGTCCTTTTGATCTAATAGCCAAGAATGCACCGGTTCACAGATTGCAGGAACTTTCTGCACATGCAGACGTTTTAAATGAGTTACATTCTGGCATCCATTGTCTATAATCAGCAAGAATTCTTGGGCACCTAGACAAGCGGAATGCCAAACATACAAGTGGATGAGGCCTGCAATTACATTATGTCCTCTTTTTGCCTACACATGAGTGTGATGCACTGAACGCATGCGGATGCACACACACTCTCACGAGCATAGTTACACACACTGCACATTTGTGTGTCTACCACACGAAACCAAACTTACAGTTCATTTCATATTTTATCACAGTCTTGCAGGGTTGTGTCTTAGAGTTCAAAATAGTTTTTATTTCACAGAATGTGATGTGAATTATATTGCAGTAACTCGACAGACAGCTAAAAACATGCTGTTGGGGCAGATAAAGTATCAGAGAGCATATGGAAAACACACTTTAGAAATGCAAATTCCTTGTAGGGCTCAGCAGTTGCAGACTATCTTGAGGAGTTGAGGATGCATATGCATGAGGATGAGACGCTCACTGATTTATTAAACCAAATGTTACAAGCCCCATAGAGAGTAATAAAGTAAAGTTTGACATCAAAAGGGCAGAAACTGAGACACATGCCTAAACACAAAATGCCATTGATGAGTTGGATTTGATTAGAAATGTTCTCTTCGGAGATAATCGTCTTCACTGTCGTGTTGACTCCCCATCATATTGCCGGTGTCATCCTCAAACTCTTACCTAGGGTGTGTCATTGCACATCGATCCACAATGGAAAAAACATAGACAATATATTCTCTTCACCGACTGTAAAAGCTATTGTCAATCAATCCCCACAGGCTCCCTCTGAGCCATGATAATCCACAGCCAAACCTGGGTTCCTCGTACAGTGATATGTGAACTCTACTCAAACCTGCAGTCCTCCAGACATCCGCCGAAGGCCATCTCACCTCGAGCCAAAGTATAGAGGGTTGAATTTAACAGTAATTTACTTGTAATCTCAAAATGAGACAGCCAACTCCTTAACTTTGATTAGATATTGATTGGGTCGTGTTCCTTAGATGCGGTAGCCCAATTGTAGTCGACTGATTTGAACCTCCTTGATTACAAACATATTCTCCTTCCTGTATCAATATACCCAGGCGAGGGTAATATGTCGGCTGAATGAACTTAGAAGAGATAATATTGATTGTTTAAATTGCTTCTCCAAAAAGGGGATAGTTGAGTTATGACATTGCTGTTCCTATGGACAGTTGCTAGCTGACACATGCTTTGACTTTTACTGAAATCTTATAAAAGGTACAACTTCCAAACAGCTCTGATATCTGTGTTTCTCTCTCTACAATCTTTGTTCTTGCCCTCTTATGTTATTGAAGAGAGTGGCACCGTGGCCATCCTAGGCGGGAACCTGACCGTGGTGCCCAAGGGCCAGCAGACAGAGTTCCAGTGTGTGACCTCAGACTGGTTCCCTCAGCCTAACATTAGCTGGCTCATGTACGGGGCTGAAGTGAACACCAGCTTGTACAACACCACCAGCCAGGACCAGGGCAGTCGCTTTAACTCCACCAGCATCCTGAGGGTTCAAGCTGCCAGTAACACCACAGTGGAGTGCCAGGCTTTAATCCAGGCCTTGAGCACCCCACGGTCAAGCATCACCTTCCTGCTAGTTGGTAAGTACTCAGCTCAGCATTCCAGATACATCTTACATGATAATAGTAATAACAACAACAACAACAATGAAAAAAAATAGTCTTACTTTGTTCAAGTTGTAAAAAAAAGTTACACTTTTTGTAGATGGAAAATTAGCCAAGGAAATATCATCAAAAGGAGAAAGTAGTTAAAAAGTGAAACAGGCTGGCACAATGCAGTATCATCAAGCAGTGTCTCCCGAGAACAGTTGACTGTCTTACTTTCTCTCTTTCTTTCTTTCTTTCTTTCTTTCTTATATTGTTTACTTGTAACTTTCTATCTCCTCAAAGAGACTACGCCTATTAAGCGCACTGATTGGACGGTTTTGATAGCTGTGGTCACGTCCATCGGAGGATTTGCTCTGCTGGTGCTCCTCATCCTCGGGGTTCTTTTCTGCTGGAAACGCAGAGAGAATAAGAGTAAGATACCACCTTTATGCCCAATACCATTCAACTGCAAAGGCAAAAACACAAGTTGTGGCCAGGTGGCCTGTGGCCTGGATCAAGACGTATGGTGGTAGTGTTAATGAGGAGTCCAAACAAGAAAGGTCTCACTCAAGGCATCTCTGGGGACGGTGCCTGGGCCCTCATCTACATACATGCCACTCAAGACTTCAGGAACACCAGGGTGCATACGCGATGACCAGGAAAGCGAGCGGACTTGCAGGGGATGACAAGTCACCATTGACTTGCAGTTCCCGTTTGTCATGCAAAATTAGCTTGAAGGTCAATGTATGCTAATTTGTGGCTGCAGATAATTCACTGACAGTGTCTTAAAAGGTGGACTTGAGGTCTTACTAAGATGCAACTGCTGATCAAATAGTATCTGCCTTTATGAAAAGCCAAAGTTATGATATTATCCGTCATTATACCTTAAAATACAGTGTCTTGCAAAAGTATTCACCCCCCTTGGCATTTTTCATGTTTTGTTGCCTCACAACCTGGAATTAGAAAGGATTGTTTGAAGGTTTGCATCATTTCATCCAGAGAACATGCCTACAACTTTGAAGATGTGATTTTTTTTTATTGTGAAGCAAACAACAAATAGGACAAAATAACAGAAAACTTCAGCGTGCATAAATATTCACCCCCCTAAGGTCAGTACTTTGTAGAGCCGCCTTTTGCGGCAATTGCAGCTGCAAGTTGCTTTGGATAAGTCTCTATGAGCTTGCCACATCTTGCCACTGGGATATTTGTCCATTCCTCAAGGCAAAACTGCTCCAGCTCCTTCATGTTGGATGGTTTCCGCTTGTGAACAGCAATCTTCAAATCTGACCACAGATTCTCAATTGGATTGAGATCTGGGCTTTGACTAGGCCATTCCAACACATTTAAATGTTTCCCCTTAAACCACTCAAGTGTCGCTTTAGCAGTATGCTTCGGGTCATTGTCCTGCTGGAAGGTGAACCTCCGTCCCAGTCTCAAATCACAGGCAGACTGAAACAGGTTTTGCTCAAGAATATCCCTGTATTTAGCACCATCCATCTTTCCCTCGACTCGAATCAGTTTCCCAGTCCCTGCTGCTGAAAAACATCCCCACTGCATGATGCTGCCACCACCATGTTTCACTGTGGGGATGGTGTTCTTGGGGTGATGGGATGTGTTGGGTTTGCGCCATACATAGAGTTTTCCTTGGTGGCCGAAAAGTTCAATTTTAGTCTCATCTGACCAGAGCACCTTCCACCATACATTTGGGGAGTCGCCCACATGCCTTTTGGCAAACTCAAAACGTGCCATCTTATTTTTAACACTAAGTAATGGCTTTTTTCTGGCCACTCTTCCATAAAGCCCAGCTCTATGGAGTGTACGGCCTATTGTGGTCCCATGCGCAGATACACCAGTCTGCTGTGGAACTCTGCAGCTCCTTTAGGGTTACCTTTGGTCTCTGTGCTGCCTCTCTGATTAATGCCCTCCTTGCCCGGTCTGTGAGTTTTGGTGTGCGGCCCTCTCTTGACAGGTTTGTTGTGGTACCATGTTCTTTCCATTTGAAGATGATGGATTTGATGGTGCTCCGGGGGATCATCAAAGATTTGGATATTTTTTTATAACCCAACCCTGACTAGTACTTCTCAACAACTTTGTCCCTGACTTGTTTGGAGAGCTCCTTGGTCTTCATGGTGTGATGCCTCTTGCTTAGTGGTGTTGCAGCCTCTGGGACCTTTCAGAAAAGGTGTTTTTATACTGACAGATCATGTGACACTTAGATTACACACAGGTGGACTTCATTTCACTAATTATGTTACTTCTGAAGGTAATTGGTTGCACCAGAACTTTTGAGGGGCTTCATAGCAAAGGGGGTGAATACATATGCACATGCCAATTTCCAGATTTTTATTTTTAAAAATAATTTTTTACATATATTTTTCTCATTTAACTTCACCAACTTAGACTATTTTGTGCAGATCCATCACATAAAATTCAGATTAAAAAAACATTTAAATTACAGGTTGTAATGTAACAAAATAAGTAACAAGCCAAGGGGGGTGAATACTTTTGCAAGGCACTGTATATTAGAAAACTGCGCTAATTAAATCACAACTTTTACTGTAATGGCAAGGCATAACATATTGCACTTTTGTTCAAACAATATTGTTTGCCTCTGTAATTTCCAGAAGCTAGGTACCAGGATGAATTGAGGTACGTTTACAAGTTTATCCAAAATCTATTTAATCAGTTGAAAACATCCTTTATGTTTATTTGGGAAAACATCCTTTATGTTTATTTAGGATAAAATACATGTTGTGTGGTCATGTGCCTAAATGCTGATTGTTGTGTTGCAGAAGAGCAAGGACACAAAGTACAATTAATACTGTTAACGTTGACTCAAGACAAGGAAGTGTAAATCTGGGATATATCACAGACGGTCAAAAACGTGAGAATTATGAACTTTACATAGAGTACACACTGACATTTTCCATTTTACTTTTTTTTTTTACCAAAGTTTAAATATTTGCCATTTTATCCTGTTCTCATATTTCTCGTATCTAAGATAAAATTATGAACAGTCCTTACACATCTAGGTTATCTTTTTTAACTGCAGGGGTAACCCCAAGTGAATTAAATGAAAGTGAATACAGCCAGACAGACCATCCAAACAGATATAAGGTAATACATCACTCATTATGGCATTGGAAACCATACAATATACATATTATAAAAAGCAGTTTTCTGTATAATTTATTAAGGTTGTAGTTATTTAAGTCATGTATGAAATACCTCATAAAAGATAAGTAATTCAACGTTTTAAGTCCATAGTAATGATTACTCTAACTTTAGACTATGAATTGGGTTTTGGTGGATTATTTCATTGTTGTTTTTCTTCATGTTCTAATCTTTCTGAAAGGTAAGAACTACCAAGTTAAATTAAACATAGAATGCGCTGTGCAATCTGTTTATTTTGTGTCTATTTTTCTTAGATGCCTGATGTCGTAAACATCAGCCAGACAGCAAACTACCAGACAAGTACAGACAACACTGGCTTCAGAAAACTCAGACAGGCCACTATTGTCTAACGAGAGTGCATATATGCACAGAGGATAATCAAGCATCAAATTAGAATGTCAAATCTCTGAGCAACCCTTAACATTCACTTTTCTTCTCATAAAACCTCAACTGAAACATGCCTCCATTTTGGAGTGCGCGTGTCGGAAAACCTAACAAGTGGAAGCCTGTCAAGTAGAATTTCTATCTAGTCAGCCCAAAGGGGTCGAGGGCATTTGATGCCAACCATACAACCTCAAACTTCCACTTAAGTTTGACTGTAAGTCAAATCTGACTCACAAAATCTTTCAGTGGTGTAGTCAATTGGAAGTACTCCTGATGCCTATTTTACATTGCACAATATGTCCACATATATTTTTATATTTGCTCAACTGTATGCACTAATCTAATCATCTTCATCCTTCAAAATGTTTGAATCCAATCCTACTCCTTCAATAGAAAATGACATAGCGGACACTGAACTTTTTTGTCATGACTGAATAACTTTTTACCAAGTGACTGATACCTCTGGGCCCTCCATTGGACACTGTGTTGTGAGCACTCCCAGAGGTTAAGAGCTTGTCCACCCACGGCCACATTTCTATCTGCGCTAGCGGCACGACGGTGGGCCTCATAAAATCAGCATGATTGAATAAGGGCTTTGTGACAGAGAGCTGAAGTGCTAAGAGAATTCTTCTTCCTTCAGGCCATAAAGCAGTCTCTGGCTCCATTGGAAACCCCCGTCTCAGTTTGGCTGCTTGCCTATCTGAGGTGATAGCATCACAGGACACAGACCACATTTGTCAGGAGCTATGACATGGATCTATTACAGCTACTATACAGTTTTATTTCTTACTATGGGCCAACGAACAAATGGATTCTGGATGGTTGTAATGTTATTGACTGTATTTTCTTATTGAAATGTTCTGATAAAAGTTATTTAAAAAAAATGTTCAAAGGTTGCCATTATTGCGTTGTGCGGCGCTAATTTAAAGTTAACTCACCCTGTGATGTTCAGAAATAGTAAGTGAAATAGTAGGGATTGTTTTGAGCTTATTGTAATATATTTTTTTATTTATTTGTGAATTAAGTTATATTTGATATTATGACATTTCTGCATTAAAATAATATAATAACTATGTAAATATACTAATGTAATTTGAGATACCTTCACTGATATATGGCAGCAGGCAGACTTCTAGCAGCTGCAGAGTATATCTGCTTATGGGCTGAGTGCTACACGCATAAAACATACATCTATGTTTAATTTGTATAATTTACATGCGAGAATGGTTCTGCTTGTCAACCTCTAAATGAACAACATGTTTAGGACATGAACAGACTATATCAGTTCACAGATTCTGTCAAGGAAGATTGTTTTGTGATGTTTTCATGAAAAAATGCATTACATCAATTACATTTTATTGGTGCAAAACGTCCTTTCTGTCGAGAAACATCCTGTGCTTAGGTTTATCGAGAGTTTGTGGCATGCAGATAGGGTCCCCTTATTTGTAAAAAAAAATCTTAAATATAACATTTCCAGTGATATTGTTATAAAGCAGATTCTTACCGCACTTGAACGTGGTATAACTAGCATGGCCGCTTCCCATCACTTTGAGAGAAGACATGGGAAGTTACGACCTGGTAGTCGGACTCTAAAAGACAGAAGGCACAGCTAACGGGTCGATCAATGAAACTGCTTTTAAAGAGTTTCGTTTTTCAACTAAACAGGAAAATGCAAAAATTCCCTGTGAAGCAGCATATAATGTAACTTCAAGAGATCGTAAGCTAATGAACCAATTAAAAAGGATGCTCGATAACTTTTATGTTTGACCCCAATTGCATTTAACTGAATAAGACCATTTAGAAAGCATGCCCAAAGAATGTACGGTCTCTAAACATCAACTGGAGGGACATTCCAAGACATCTTACAAACCTTCTTTTTGAAGAGAAGACAAGCTGCAGAGAATCAATGGAAGTGAAACTAATGGCTTCCCCTGGGATGGACAGAAATGGTGGACTAACTAAGGGCCTAGGCACATGTGTTGTTCCTCTCCAGGGATGTGCTGACATGGATAGAAGGATTCACTGGGATGTAATTAAACTTGCAGTAAACAGTAACTCCTGGGCTTGGTCCCAGCCCCTTACGAAGTATGTTGTGTTAAAAAAAAAACATGGTTGATGAATCTACAGCATCAGCTTAACCACCATGATTGTGTGCCTCCTGAGGTCCCAAATGGAAGAACTTCAAGGGCTTTGGTGGACTAGGCTGTTGACACTTGTTTGTTTGTAATGTGGTGATTTATTCCAACATAATTCTGTTTTCCATTGCTTGATTTGTGAAGAACAACCACCTTGTTATATGTCTGCTAATGCTTTCCTTCAAAGATCTTCTGGCTAAGGAGTAGGATCATAATACTTCTACCATACCCAAAATTAGTAGAGAGTACAACTTTGAAACTGACACATTTGTCTCTCCCAATGCAAGGAAATGATGTTAGAGCACTTACTAAATCTGCTTGTTCTGTTATTAACATATATATTTTTTAAATTTCTTATTGCTGAAAAAAGGTTTCCCCGGTTTGAAAACATCAAGTATCTTGTAAAACAGGTTCCGTTTGACCATGCAGTAAGCATGGCATCACTGCTTTTCCACAGAGCTTGAACTCATGTGACCTTGGCATCCTTGTAGCGCCTGCCAAACAATTAAGCTTCGTCTGAGGTTCACAAAGTGTCAGCAGGGAGTAACTCACCCTGTCTGACCAAGGATCGAATGAAAGGAGCTTCTCTGTTGTTGGCACTCATAGCTGCAGTGCTCACACACACACACACACACACACACACACACACACACACACACACACACACACACACACACACACACACACACACACACACACACACACACACACACACACACACACACACACACACAAACCCAATAGCATGAAATCAAATACCTGCTGGTAATTGCAAAAAACATACGTACACAACAGACACACAAATCTTTATGTCGTCAAGACCTTGGTGCTCTTGCATCAGCTGTGAGATAACATGTTCACGGTGAAATGGCAGAGAGGAATATTATTAACGTCGCCAATGCTTACTAATTAGGGTCGTCGTTTATTTAGTCTTTGATGACTGGGCCTTGGGCGGACAGCTATAGCATAATGAAGATTTGGAAGGTTAGCCAGCCGTTTAAATCTATTCATCCATTTTATAGTGCACGTCACTTGCCAGGGGCCCTTTTATGAACAAATGCATTGTTACTGGGGATTTGAGGTTCTACTGTAGTGAAATATTCTTATTGCAATGGCTTTTGCCAATTGTAGTACTTCAGGGTGAGAGGTATGGAACACATTGAAAATCAACTACTATATCATATCAACACAAGTTGGATGTGAGTTAGATTATATTGGTAAGCTTGGGTACAAACAGGGATGCACTGAATTACATGCCTTGTAACAGTAATATCCTATGGCTCTGCGTTCATACCCTTGAGATCATATTACTGTAATGACAATGCAAATTAATTCATCTCTTAAACACAGATTACATCCGTTATGCACCAATAAACTTCCATATCATCCTTCTAAAACCTTCTAGACCATGGTTATGTAAGCTCTGCTCAGATGAATAACATCAACACCATCATTCTGCACTTTGGCCTGATAAATCACCAAGAGATTTGTTTTGTATGAATTAATTACCGATTAATTATGGATATCTTGTTTTGCCCAAGATATTTCATTTACATAATACTAAGGTGCACTAAGTCAGAGGCATCAGGAATTATGGGCAGTCATTAAATGGAAGTTTCACTAAACTAGTCATGGCCAACACCGATGTACCTAGTCAGACGGACTACCTCCATTCCCTGGGCACCCTAAATCCCTTTCTGCTGCATTACATGACTGATGGACTGGTTTCCCTTCTGTACCCAGTACAAACTGTTTGGCATGGATGGAATACGACGAGATGGCAAGCAGAAAGAGCATTTACAGGTCAGCTTCCTGTCTCTAGTCTGTCTGGATGGAGAGGTTTCCCCAGCAGACAAATGATGGACAGCAGGGCACTTAAGTGCCGCGTGGGCGTGACATGTGTGGAAATCTGCCAGGGTGCCTTGACAGGGCTGACAGCAAGAAGCCTCCAAATCCAGGAAACGTCCTACAGAAACCCTGTAAACCAGGATGCTGCAGGATGGAGCGCCAACCATTGTGTTACTTTTAGTAACTTGTACTCTAGTTGGTGCCTCCTACATGTGGCAAACGTTTACCGTTTGGATTTAACCAAATAACAGACATTTCAAAAATAATTATCCGAAACATCATTGTGATGTTTACAAACAGCCTAAAATGGGAAACTTGGAGAAGCCTGGATTCCGCACAACCTACTCCATGCCCTCACCTTCTTTTGCAGCAGAGGCAATTACTTGGTCAGCGGTCGGGGTGGGAGGTAGGGGCGGGGGTGAATGAGCAAAATAATGAATAGCGTAGTAATGGCTATTGATAGGCCATCTGTAATGTGGCCTCTCTCAACTCATCGAGGCATTCAGAGCCCTGCCTGCCTGTCCGCTGCTCTAAGCAGTTCCACCCTGGCATAAGGAAGGGCTTTCTGAGTAATCTCCCAAAGCCAAGCTTTAATCAAGATATTGGCTTCTTGGAGCACAGCAGAGCACTGGGCCTGCAGAGTGGGGTTGGGATAGATAATAGAATAACCCATGTTTGAATTGGTTCGAAAATACAGATAAGACATACTTCCATGTTGGACCGGGAACCTTTTTTTTTTGTATTTCTGAGCAGTACTTAATTTCACTTCCTTTGTTTTTGGAAGGAAATTATGCCGCGGGTGGGTGGCCTCACATCTCTAATTGCTGCAAATGTTGACAGGAATTACAGTTTTATCCGACCAATTAAAAAACAGTTGACAGAACATTTGACTTGGGCCATGTTAACATGACTGATTGTCAACAGACGTTGCGCATGCGAGAGACAGTACTGGAACAGTTAAGAATACCGCTATATGGAATATGGAGGGCCTGATTGCACGTTTTCAGACTGATTGGGAGTATGCATGAGGCATGGCTGTTGCTTATTCGTTAATACAATGTGGCTTCAATCCCAGCAGAAAGAACAATAAAACATGTGCATAGATTTGAACTTTTACACAATTAAAAGCAAGACACTGACAACTGTCTGTTTCATATTCAGGAAAAACAGTTTGTTGATGTTTTATTAAGCCGAGACTACAAATGCTGTGACTAAGCTGCCATGCAACAGCGCACTCTGTTTCAAAATTGTAATTGGATATAATCACACCATTACTTACTGACAACTAAGTCTTTGTTAGAACGTAGAAATACACATCATAATGGAACATGTGTTATATCATGTTACTTTAACGAATAATCTAAATACTTTAACACAAATGGATTAAAGTAGTCAAGAGCATGCTTAGCAGTTAACCAAGGAATCTGGAAATAGGGGTCTGTCATTCTGTGCCATGCTATGCCACGCTATTCCCAACCCTCAGTGGGCACAGGGCAGTGACAGGCTGCAGGACTTTTCCCAGTCAGTCAAGCTGACAGGCAGGCAAACAGCTGAGTAGGCAGCTGTCACGGCACACCGGCAGAGGAGACACTCCCAGGATTAGATAGCTGCCGAAAACACAGAAATGGTTAACTAGATCTGGTAGACTCTACAAATGGGGAGAAGTACTGGAGCCCCAGTGCAAAGGAATGGTAGGTTCTGCATTGCAAACCTATGTTTTCCTTATCCAACTTGCAAGTTGTGTTGTAGTTGTGTTTGGGAATGACTCTTTGGCCAATTGGTATAGTTAATGAGATCTCAGTAGCATTTAACCAGTGTCTAACCTTTGAGGTACAACCAGCTTTGACATTCTGTATTGGGATTGGTAAAAGCAGTCCACCGTCTTCTAAATGCCTAACCTCAGTGAAGACACCTCTGTTGAAAGACATAACGTAGCATAGAAAAGAAGGGTGGAGAGTCCCTCTATCCATTGCTAGTGGCAGTTATATTAGTGGCCATAACTGAACCACCCATCAAGTTAAAATCCCCTCAGTGTTTACACCACCACTTCAGCAAACAATTACAAAAATATACACACTTTAAGTGTTCATGCACAGCCATCACATTCAAGTTCAGTCCACAAAATCCATGCAATCCCTTTGGGTCTTTTTTCAAATCCATAACCTGCTTTTCATTTGTGCATTGCAAAATTGTGCTTAGTTAGGTTATTATTCAAATGTTCAATATTCTGTTCATTATTTGTAGTGTAATTACTTTGATAAAAGTGGTCCTCATTACCAAAACAGCAAACCATGTTTTTTGAGAAATTGATGAGGCAATGATACTTTACCATGCGTCATATTTCTAGCGTCAGAAATCTTCAAGGTTTAAAGATGATGGTGCTCGTGTTATGTTTATTATGGCCTAGAAAACGAGCAGACATATCAAACAATACCAGGCGCAAAATGTCTGAGCAGCTTTTAATGGCATTCCAAAGTAGGATAAATGTGATTTGGGAAAAATGGAAAACATTTAAGTACCACTGCTCTAGTGAGAAGTGATAAATAGAAAGTTAAGTGTTCTGCTGTGAGAGCTTACTGCCCAGTTTGTGTTCAGAATGCATGCTGGTTTTCCTCACATTGCTGTGCTGGATCTAGGCTACTGATTCATTAGCAACATACACACCAAATTGTACCATTAATTCATTGATATTGATTGATAGTCAACTGCTTTTCTAGTTGAAGTGGCAAATGAGTAATTAGAAACTGTTTATGCAAATAATGTTTTAATTAAATTTTGACAGAGAATAGCAATTTGATTTGATTAAATACAAGCGGTACTGTGCGTTAATACTGCTGTCATTGTAAAAAAAAAAAGAAGTAAAAATTAAGCACCACAATAATAAATGATGTGAAATGTTTAGACCGTTGTAGTTTGTAGACTGTAGAGGGTGGTTAACCCCGTGCTTAGGCTCTATGTAATTGTCCCCCTCTTATCCACTGTTAAACACACATATACACAAAAAAGCAAATTTCTACATAACATCCCTCGGGCAAAATTGATTAAACCCAGCAGTTTGACTTTGTGGAACAGTCAAATGGATTGACAGCAGTCATGTACAGGAACCTTATGCAAAGCTGCAAAACGAAAAAGGCCCGCTGATTTGTGTTGGTGGTGCTCCCCAATGTCTGTTTTAAATCTAAGCCTACTGAGAGATGAGGGTTGAAAGGACAGAAAAAGAGGGCTCTTAATAAAAAATCTGAATCAGCAATACAGTGTAATTTTCAATAAATGTATAGCCCGCATAAGGAGTCATGGAGAATATATATAATATCCATGACATAGGGCACTGTTGGATAAAGACTTTTGGCTTAAGGCGCTGTTACATATCCAGGGATCCAAATATGACTCAGCCGTGATGCTTAATATAAACAAAGCCTACATCTAATTATCAACATGGTCTATATGGAAAAAAAACTCCATATAATCCATATACTTATAGCCATTTGAAGAACAAAACCTGAAAAACCAGAGGCTTGTTATGTTCCAAATAACCATACTTAAAAACGGCTTATAGGGGAAGTGCAGATAGTTTGGTGTGTGAAATGAGATTTTAAATCGGTGTTCTCATTGGTTTAATGAAAATGTGATGACATGAAAGGGTTCCTCGTGGTATAAAACCTCCCTTTCACCGAGCCGAGGTAAGAGAAGGGAGGACTGCTTACAATCTAGTACACTAGTGCGCATCAAGAGCTGGAATCGACTGAACTGCCACGCAAACACACGTAGCAGTCATGAGTGAGGTAGGTGCTTCAAAGCTGCTGTCTTAATCTGCAAAAGCTTCTATTTGCAATGTGTGATGCGATTTAATCAGCGACACATTTTATGTCGTTGTCGCAACTCTTCCTCAGCACATGTTTTACTGCAGGTGAATTGAGAAACTACACAACGTAACCGTTTATTAAAGCTTAGTATTCGTTCAACAACTTGAAATTATTTTATTATCGTTAATTAAATAATACAAGAGTTTTTATCTACCCTTTCATCAAAAACGGAAACATTTGAAATGAACCTATGTGATTGAGTAACAGTTTGTAATTTGCAGCTAAACAGACCCAAGTTATCATTTGCGTATATTAATATGCATGAACACGATATGATGTCTTGACTGGAGGATTATAACCACCAGTTTACAGTCCAAGCTCGTAGGGTTAAAGCTGCGATATAAAAAAACTCATGCTCTCGTGCGTGATGGAAAAGCGTACTTTTATGTTTGAGCCATGTTGAACCGCGGCTGTCATTAATATATGCATATTTTCTTTTGTAATTAAGAATTAATTATTGTCCTGAAATTATGACATACTCATAACAATCAAAATGCTTGCATTTAACAGCATAAATTAAACGTGGTCATTATTAGTCACAATGTGTGGCTTGACTTAAATATGGTTGTAAAAAAAATAAAATAAATTCAAACTTCAAAAGTCAGACCTTTAGGCTATGTGAGTGAGGTCTATCTTAATACTGCATCCTTTTGTAAACAAGTTAAGTTTGAACCATGGCATTTCTAATGAAAGCAAATTTGAGCCTGAGCTGTATGTGTGGTAGATGAAGCTGTGACAGTACTGACCTAGACTCAAATATCATCAGTGCTAAGCTATAAAACTATGTATATTCCGCGTGGGGAATTGGCTTGTGCTGAAAATCAGTATGGCACCAGTGTCATTCCGCAACACAAACACAGCACAGGCAAAGAGAACATCCTACAGTCACTGAATTATTCAAGGCATGCTTACGACCCATAGAAATAACACATTCTGTGCATGCACCTGGGGTAATGAAAATAAGTGAGGCCCCAGCATAAGCTTACCACTGTCTCATTCTCTTAGAACAATGGGGCAATCCGAGAAACAATTGTGGGGTATATTCTTGGGCTGGACGGTGCACACAGTTGGCCTCTGTCACGCGACACAATTGCCTTCTGTTGAAGTAAATGGAATCTTGCAGGCTGGCATGCGGGAGAGAGAGAGAGAGAGAGAGAGAGAGAGAGAGAGAGAGAGAGAGAGAGAGAGAGAGAGAGAGAGAGAGAGAGAGAGAGAGAGAGAGCGAGAGAAGCAGTCCCTGGTGGGGACCGCCCCTAATGCCACAGCAACACTCGAGTCTCCCCGCAGCTGCTCCTGTACAGGTGGAAGAGGTTAGGCAACCCAGGCAAACCACAGCACTCACTAAATCCTAAAGGTACTTTTTATGTTATCGGTGAATTATTAAAAGCCATCTTTTATATATTTTGACTGATCCATTGGCTTACTAACTGTATAAACTTCCACAGTCCCTACTTTGTGGTACAGACAGAGTCGGTCTCACTGTAATAAATGAGACATTGCACCCAGGATATCTGGCTTTCATGACTTTCACTAGCTTCCCATCTCAGTGATGGATTTATATGCCCATAAAGAATCAAGGCTACGACTTGAGGATGGTGTGAATGAATAATTAAGTGGAAATCAATGGTAAGCCACCCCCCCCCCCCCCCCCCCCCCCCACACACACACACACACCTTACAGTACCTGTTTACCTCCACTCAAAGTTTCTGCTGCGGCAGTATGCCTGCCCACCGGTGCATTGTGTGCCCTTAACGGTAATGACGGTTCACGGAAATAGAATCGCAATGCACATAAACAATGAACACATGGTCATGATCAAAAGAGTATTCTGATCATTTTAGATTGTGTCAGGCAATGCACATGTTAACAGAGGAGCCAATGGAAAGGGGCTGTGCAGACCTAACACAGATAAACAGGCCACTTGCAATTATATGTATACATTTCATTTTTTAGGTATTAAGAACGTTTATTTTTCTCTCGTCCTCTTTCTCTAAAACGTGCACACACATTCACACAAACTTAGAAAGCCTGAGGAATTGATTGGTTTCCTTGTCCTTTAAGCACATGGCAACCGCTGCCTCCTGGGGCTTAAAAGCTTGTTTGGTAATCTCCTAAGTGTGTGTGTGTGTGTGTGTGTGTGTGTGCTGTGTATTATTGGTGAATGCATCTGTACATACACTATAGCAATGTCAGGGGAACTGCTTCAGAAATCCACACCTCTCTACATTAGGCCACAGAGATAGAAAACACAACTGTTTCTGTTTATAGATCTGTCTAATGCCTGTGTTACCGGGCAGAATGTTACGATTCCAAATGCTTTTATACGTTGGGATCAACAACAAATGCCTGAACTGGTTTGCCGCGCTCCTAATAAATACGGCCATTTTCGGTTCCCAATGCATCGAATTCAACCACGAGCTTGATACTATGATGAAACATGGTGTCATAGATAGTTGCTGTGTAGCGTACATGACGAACCAGAATGTTTTTTCCTCCTTAGCGCAAGCCTTGGGTTGTCATAGGAAAAACGCTTTGCCTTGAGTAGTTTTAGATTTCTATGGGCAGGTCAAACAGGGAAAGTACTGGAGATGTAAGAAGAAGGAACAGCAAAAGTATGAAATTAGAAAACGTTCTTTATGAAAAGAGAGATAGACAGGGGTGGGGGAGATGCATAGATAAGACTCTTCTTCATAGCACAAGAGATGCATAGATAAGACTGTTCTTCATAGCACAGTGTAGCCTCAAGGGCTAAAATCTGGATGCATTCAGCCCTGACTGATAAGTCTTACATGCATGGTCCAGTTGCTTGGGGTTTTTCATGTGGATAGAGACACGATTGTCAAGTTTCATCAGAAGGAAGTCCTTTTTAAGCGTGAAAACCAAATTAAACAAAATGTTAACAAGTCAGTTTCAGTCCCACAGTCTAATTACCAGCATGACTAGGTTTAATTTGAAGTCTCTTCCAACATTCTCATCCCACAGATTTAGAGCAATAGAAGTATGAGGTAATATGCTGGAGTAACGTTTTAGCATGTTGCTTTTTGTTTGTAGTTGAGTATATTTTACCTTTGTAATACTTTGTTGCATAAGATATAATTTACATCTTTGTTTGATCGGTAGTACATGGCGCAATTTTTGTAATTGATGTAGCACCCTATCCAGAACTACCATAATCGCCTTTTACTACCAGAAGAGATTACTGTCAAATAATCTGTTATCCATCTAAATTGTGGGCACACTCTGATCCATACCCTCTCTGTAACCTGGCCCTAGAGGTTAATCTTTGCCGCTGGCTGGCTTAACGGTGAGGAAAGAATGAACAGTTAAGTGGGAGTGTGAGGGGGGGGGGGATGTGAATGATGGAACATAAGAGAGAGAGGAAACACATTGAAACCCCCTCCGGAGAGAACGAGACAGCGCTCTCGGAATAAGGTTTGCCAGGGGGCTGGAGAGAGAGAAAGAGAGAGAGAGAGAAAGGGACATAGTAACTGAGAGACTATATTGCGGTAGTCTTAATTTCCCCTCATCACTCCCCAGACATTTAGGAACTCAGTACTTTTGGGTGTTCTATAACCTACAAAGCTAGTGTAGAAATGTTTTGAAGAAACAAAATGTTATAGCCCATTTTGTCAATACCTTCACGCCATTGAATCTTCCCTTCGGGAGCAGGCAGACAGGTGGCTCAGATTGATGGCGCATCGTGACAAAATGGCAAAACGGACAGCAGTTCCGTCCCAAAAAAAGTGCTATATGGTTAGATTTGTGCTAAGTGCCCTCAAGTCTGCCTAATGCGTGTTAATGTTTCATGAAGAATCCATGCTGCTGTGTCATTAGTTTTGCTTGGATTGTTCCAGCAGGAGAACAAAATTAATATTCCCCACCCAGGTTGTCGTGAGCACTGCTCTACAAATGGAAATGAGTGAAGGGAGAGGTGGCTTACATCGTGGTTAGAGCAGACACAAATGTAAAGAATGGGCATGCAAGAGTCGTTTGCGATGCCTCGCGGGAATGTATTACTTTGTGGAATAGGTTTTTGTAAGCGGTGAGGTCAGACTTTCTGAGGTGCAGCTCTTTTGTCCATCTGGTTGTAAACAGTAGATCCCCTTATTATGGTATTTATCTGTTGCACTACACAACTGCTCATGTTGTAAATCTGTCTCAGTAGATCGTTGGCAAAGTACCTCCCGTTGACATTCATAATGCTCTTAACAAACCGGCAAATGGGGCCCTGGAGAGTATACACTCAGTTCAGTGAAAACGATTGTCGCTAAAGCACCAACACAAGTCCGCATGACAGCCCTGCAACCCCAAACAACACCAGCCCCGTGGTCAACATTACCAAGGTCATTGCTAACGCATCTGCTCTCCAGGCAGGCCTGTCAGCCTCAGCTCATGGAGGGATAGGGAAGTCAAGGCAACTTAAATTCTCTTTATTGCCCTCTAACCCAACAACATTCACGCAAGAAGAGGAACTTCCAGATATGCCAGTGCTTTGCGGAATATCTTTTGGCAACTATATTTTTAAGCGTGCAACCCCTTAGACAGATTCCAAATACTGTGAAGGCAGTTGTTTCTCATCTCAAGTGTGATACATTTTAAATCTGCAGAGTGTGGAATTATTTAACTTCAGCTAAGAAAACCTTTGTGTGTATCAGTAGGCAGCTAATGTGATGGCAACTGTGAAAATGAATGGCTTTTCAAATCTATGAGTAAAGATTATATCAACCATCAGGTCCTGTTATGACAGCATTAATCATAGGAGACTCTTTATGGTTAAATACAATATATTCTATATTGTTATACACCTACTACCATGCCAGCTAAAGCTATAGTGAAGTTATAAACTTGCACTGACCTTGGATTCTGATGGACTGCGTGTTATTACAAGCAACACTATTTCCAACCTAGCACATGGCTGTTTGTGTGGGATTCACACAATAGTAAAAGTAAACTTTCCCTTAACAACATGGCTGGCCCAGAGCTCCCTCAAACACTTTCCTATGGCCTAGAACGTTATACCTGCCTGTTTTGCCTAGTCACGAAGTTGTCCTGTATCACTGACCACATCCTCCCAGCACGCTGCCCCTTCAGTCAGTCAGTCTTCCACCCTGTCACTCCGGTTCCCGGCCTCGCGGGTTAGCTCGCTGCTGAGGCGTCGCTCCAGTGTTGGGGCGGAGACGTCTGTGGCCTAGTTCTGCCGTCTCCTCATTGAATTGTTAATGGATAGTGAGTGCAGGATGGAGTCCCTATGGAGAGCCCAAGCTGCCAGAAGGACCCCAAAATAGCTCCACAAAACGTCCGAGGCGGAAGGATCATTTATTTATTTGACTAATCCCCCCAGCAGCCTTGCCACCCTTGCATCATCTCCATGCCAGTGTGTCTTATCCTGATATCATTGGCAGTACGTCAAGAAAGAAATGACAGGCTTGACAAATATCAACAATTAGTTGGTTGACTTCCTATACTCTACATTTTTTCTTTCCCTTCATGCTGGTTGTGTTACTTCAGCTTCTTTATGAAATATTTGCATCAAATGTCTTTAGAGCGGACATGAAAGGCCTGTGAGGAATGGAAGGGGTTAACTAGTGGAGCGAGCCAGCGGCTTGGTGTGACATTGGGTGGCGGTGCCAGCCGAGTCATGCTGCAAGGCTCCAGAGTGCTGAGTTCAGACCTCTGGGGGGCGTCGGGTTAAACGCACTGCGCTGCCCGGCGTGCCAAACCTTGCAGACTGCGCTGTCCTGGACGTAGCCCAAGCGTCACCACTCATCAATTTGCCTCTTCCTGCAGGTACATGGCAGGATGTTCCGTTTTGGGCGGGGTGTCCGTGTGTGTGAGAGTGTGAAGTGGACGGGATATCGAAGAGCTACAGACTAAGACACCTTTAAAAATCCTTGATAAAGGAAAATGTTTGTCGTACATGAGCCTAATATGTTTGGTGTGTGTTTTATTAGTGCACCATTTATTTGGAGGGCATCTAAGTAGGTAAAGAAAGGGGTCCTAAACTCTCATGTTTTGTTGTTTGTCCAGTGTCCGACCTTGGAAGAGTAAACCAAACACATAGTCTTACAGCTGTGTACATCCTTTCATTCCCCATAGTCAGGTGAAGGCACCCTCTGTTTCATAACAATACCAAGAACCTCATCATTATCGCCATCAATTTAGGCATCATGATAGGCCATTAGTCCAGCTCTGTGTGCTTTTGGCACTTGGGACAGGCCACCTGTGATGAGTGTGATCGTCGATTCAGGCCAACCCTCTCCCCAGACAGGAGCCCAGCATCGTGCCGTGTGCTCCTCCATTATTTAGTGTAACCACTCAAAGTTTAGTGTGGACACAGAGAGGGGGTGTTTCCAGCAGGAATAAGGACGGGATGGACCACACTCTGTGATGTCCAACTCGCTAGGCTTTGCTTGCAAAATGTTCTGCCTGATGCCCGGGAGTGCCAAGAGCATCGTCTGTCGTCGTTCCGGCTGGGTTTTGTTGACGCTCTGTTTATTTGTGCAGGAGACGGCCGTGTGAAATGCAGATCGAGCATGTCATGTGACATAACGCTTTGACTGCGTGTCAAAATGGCTGTCCTGGCTGACCATCAACACATCACCCTATGAGCACAGCTAATGACTGCAGGCATGCAGTGTTGGCAACCCATCCGAAAAGCTCAGGGGTTCAGTACAAAGTGAACAGAACTGTCATCTATAACTTAGAGCAAAAATCAGATTGACGCCTCAGCAACATTATTTCCGTGTGTTAACTTTCAAGGGTGCTGCTGATTTGATGAACAGTCAGATTACCATATTATAACAAAAAGAGGGAAGTTTGTACAACTTAACTTTTCCAGAGTATAGGCAAATGATACTTAGCACTCTGCATTGCTTTCACTATGCAGATATACAGACAATAAACTATAGCCACCAATGATTCCAAATTGGTTCCAAACGAACTGGCATGTTGGTGTTAAAATGAATTTGCTGAAATGTCAAACATGGCCCTATGAATGAGGTGCATATGAGTGGAAGTTAAGATAAATGTTGTTAAAAGAGAGGATTACAGATGGAGATCAGATGTGCTGGGTGGAGCAGCCCTGGTGTGACAGCCCTTTAGCATGGTAGCGGGGCAGGAGTGTGAGTCATAAGAGAGCCTGCCGGGGATCAGTCCACACACACACACGCACACACGCACACACACACACACACACACACACACACACACACACACACACACACACACACACACACACACACACACACACACACACACACACACACACACACACACACACACACAAGTAGTTCTCTCATGAACACAATTTTAAGATATGAATATACCCTCTCATTTTCCCACCCACAGTCCCTGTAATAAAGACACTTTCTTTTTTATCAGACAGAAACACCCATACCCAGATGGTTGTCATGGTCACTCACTAATTCTAGTTGACAGCCTGCTCTCCATTCGCAGGACACTAACAGGTTTTCCGTCAAGTGAGACATCTCCTGTCTGTTTCCTCAAAGACTTTGTGTGCAGACAACAGGCGGGCTCTGAGTTTGAGGCTTTTTTTAGGTCTGGCATGAGCCGGGCTCACATGAACGCATCCTCATGCACACACACACACACACACACACACACACACACACACACACACACACACACACACACACACACACACACACACACACACATACACACACACACTCAAACACATACACATGATCCCTTTGCAGTCTGCTCCAAATGAGCATTCAACATTGCGGAGCCATCTGTTTTGGCATCTCTCAATGGTCCACTTAGAGGAGAGTTTTCCTTGGCTGTGTTCTGGGCTCGGCCAGGCTGAACAGAACGAGAGCCAAGACGCGCTACTGACCTGCTGTACTAGAGATAGTCAGGGAGTGCTATATCCTCTCCGACGACAATTAGAGATGCTCTACCTGATACCATTCAACCTCAGCTCCCTGCCACTCTGCATTGCTTCGTTACAGAAGCATTTTTATTTTCCGGAAGCGCTTCAGCAGTGGGCTGTTACCATAGGCTATAGTAGGGCTTGTAGCAGTGGGCTGTTACCATAGGCTATAGTAGGGCTTGTAGCAGTGGGCTGTTACCATAGGCTATAGTAGGGCTTGTAGCATTGCAAAGCCAGAAATGTGGAACCATAAATAAAGCAGGTGTTGTGTGTGCTGCTGGAAGACCTCACGCCTGCCGTCCTAAAGAGATAAGGGGTTCACCCCAATACTGCATGAGAGCCAGGACAGGGAGATAAGAGAGAGGGGAAAGAGCTGCATTATTAACCGGGAAGCGGCCGGGAAGTGGGAGAGCGGAAGCATGGGAGTGCTTTGCCGGGGTCTCCTCCAGATCTGTATGTGCGTGACCAAGCCGCTGGCCTCTCTGGTCCATGTTACATACCACCTCAGGAGAGTACACTTAAGCTCAGCTCTAACCTGAGGCAAAACACGTTGCTTTGTCCTCTTGAATTACTAGAATTCCTTTGACACGTAGGAATGTCTCGTGCAGACAATGGAGTTGACTTGTTTCTTTCTTGCATCCTGTTACGAACCAATGTAGCATCTCCACACGTTATCAGATATGATCTCTTAGATGACGCCTGAGAAAACTGCAAAAAAAATAAATAATAATCCACCGACTGTTGTTGTGCTTTTGAGCTCAAAGTGGGACTGATGAAAGAGACGAGGGTTATGCCCATGTTTGTTTTATTTCTGTCTAATCCTAAAACCATGAATCCCATTGGACGTTCCTTGGTTTATTCACACATTTGAAAGGACTATTTGCTCTCCTAGCATAGCCTCGGTTACCCGCTATTTAAAACACAGATCCCGCAACCCGTCACTGAGGAGAAAGTGCTGACAGCACAGAAAGATGGAATATGAAATGTGAAATATTAAAACTTAAGCCAGGTCTCTTAAATAACTGTGATGACATGTCGCCTGTGTGTATTGTGCAGCGTGTACTATGCAGAATTTCTAATGAGGATTTGAGTCCTTTGTTGAGGATGCTGCTGGCAGGTACTCTGACAACAGCCCCTCAACTGGCAGAAGTGAGCGTGAGATATGGATCAAGGAGAGCCTTAGCGAGGAATTGAGGAGCTGAAGACTCAGACAGGCCGTGATGAATGCTTCGTTTGAAATTCACTCATGGATTTTAAAGCCTCATATGAATTCTCATGCAAATTTTTTTTTTGCACTCACTTTTTTTCCCTGCACATTTATTTGGCACTGTAAAACAAAGATAAAGCTGAAAGGAGAGCGATAAAAGCCTCACTTGGAAAAAGGCAAAAAATGTGTTGGGGAAAATGTGCTAGAGTGTGGAGAGTAACCCCTCTGCAAATTCTCAACTAGTGTGGTTACATAACGGCTAACCGTATCCAGGCAGGGTTGGAGGGACCACAGAAGGCGAGAGAGAGAGAGAGAGAGAGAGAGAGAGAGAGAGAGAGAGAGAGAGAGAGAGAGAGAGAGAGAGAGAGAGAGAGAGAGAGGGAGAGAGAGAGGGAGAGGGAGAGAGAGGGAGAGAGAGAGAACGGAGAGGAGTGGATATATTGGGGGTGCATTCCCCAAGTTAATGCTCCGCACATCTTACACTGGCTGATTCTCCATCACGGCCACCTTACCCATCCCAGCAGTGACCTTTAGTGTGTTATTGGCTAGAATAGAAACACCAAAGTGCTACATGGCTGCAAATGACATAAAGCAACAATACAAGGATTAGCATAGATTAGACATCCTCGCCTTGTTTTCCATTAACCCTGGGTCACTATACTGTGTGTGGCTGGTTGTATTACCACACAAAGGATCACACACACTGGTATAATGTGTCCAGCAAACAATTCTTCAATATGTTATCTTTCTTCTTTTCTGTCCAGAAAAGGGACATTTGGGCAGCACTATTAGGGTTTACAATACCATGGGAGAGCTGCTTGGGAGGATTGAGTGTGACTGTAGGGTAGTGTGTTGTGGCTGGGTCTAGGTGGTCTACATTGTAGAGAGCATATATTAGTTTACCATTCTAATGTGACCTACATTGGCAGTGTGTCTCCTCTCTTTGAACTTGGATTTATCCCTTTGTCTCTCTATTGGCCCTCCAAAGTCTGCTTGTAGACACCATGTGGAGGCAGGGCTAGAAGAGAGAGAGAAAGGAAGTGGGGAAGGAGTGGGAGGCAGGAAGAGGGGGAGACATTCAAGCAGAAGAATACGTGCCAATACAGAATAAATGAAGGTATGAAGAGGATAGGGAGAATGAGCCTTTAACCACCATCAAACCTCATATCCCATTGGGTCTTTTTGTCTTTTTGGCCCAATACATGCTTCCATGAGTGGGGCTGCCCCTGAAGTTGGTGGCCGGGGTGGCTGTGAGCTCTGCCACCATCTACTACCGCTGTACCAGGGCACGATGCAAGCTGATGAGAGTCAACATGACGTGTGTGTGTGTGTGTGTGTGTGGGTGTCGTCCCCCCCCCCCCCCCCCACTGGCATCGATTACGTTTGATTTGCCTGCATAAGTAGAGAAACAGATGGCAACACTGCAGAATGAGTTCCTCTTCCATTTGGCTTCTCCAGACAGAAAACACAGGACCGCATCGGCGTCACAGAAAACACAGGACCGCATCGGCGTCACAGAAAACACAGGACCGCATCGGTGTCTCTTTTTGTTTTTGTTTTGTCAAGGTTTTTGTTCTTTTCGGCTGAGTGGCATCAAAGCAGTGCCCTGATGTTTGAAATCCATTGAAAGCCCTGGATAAATAATTCAGGTTGGACTGTTCTGGAAGGGAAGGGCTGGACGGGGGGTGGTCTTGTCTGCTGTTCAGCTGCTTCTCTCAAATACACATGGCCGTCATTCGGAAAACATACACTCACATTGGAAACAGCCTCGGTCCCTCAAAATGAGCATCTGTGGAGAGGATTATAGGAAATAAATGGAAGCAAGACTAAATTATGCTCAACTGTGTCTGAGCATGCAAATGTTAATGAAAGCGTTGCCTTGAACAATTGCTGTATTAATTTGCTAGAATTGCACCACAGTGACAAAACATGCAAACTCAAAATCTGCTTATTCAAATCTATGATGGTGTTTTTAGAAAGGCTGTCATCTGTTAGGGTACTTTCAGTGCATCCTTAGCTGTTGGCTGTTGGCAAGCAGCAACCTGCTATGAGGGATCAGGCATGATATAGGGATGCTGGAGCCTAGTATGCCAACACAACAAGAACATGGGCTATAGATCAGCACATCCAAGGCGCTATGAGGCCCTCGAGCCACACACAACAGCTCTGGATGTCCTGCCACATACATATCTAGGCTGTAGATGACATTGACTGTAGGAAATCAATTTCTAACTGGTTTTAGTTAAGGTCAGTCATCAGAGCTACTGTAGCAAAACAACCCCTCAATGCAGCCTCCAATGTTTTCTTCAATATTTACTTATCTGACCATTTCATTGCTAATCTGAGGAGTTTTTTGACTTTGTATTATTGTAACGGTACGCTATCTCGCAATGATTAAATGGATATTTTTCTTTGCAGAGACAAGGATCAGGACCAATGACTGGGAGCAGCAAACCATCTGCTGGACAAGGTACGTTTTAATTCATACATTGGGTCTTGTGTTATCAAATACCACACATAATGCCTATATGACTAACATCCGATCGCTCTTCTCTCACAGCTTGAATGACGCACAGAGTGCCTCTAAATCAAATCAACAAAGTGGAACTAAATTGTGTAATTGCATTAAGTTAAAGCATAATATGCATGAAGTGTGAGAGTTTTCCTTCGGTGTGCTATTTCAGTCAGACAAACTCATACGTCTTAAACATTTATTAAATGTGAATACAATTCACTTTGGCATGGTTAGGTCTGCAAGGTATTCTGAAGCTCCCTGCCGTAACATACATCGATCCCCCTTTAAGGCGGAGTAGTAGACCTGAGGTGGCAGTTGGGGTTAAACAGGTGAACAGGTGTGTGACGTGATTAGTGCAAAACAAACTGTTTTGCAAAACAAACATTTTCCTCTGTGCTTTGGCCTCTCATCCACACTCCAACGACGTTGAAGACGATTTTAAAACACCTTCTAATGTGCACATTTTTTAAAAACTCCAGTTTCTGTGGGTCTGTGTGGACACTTACGTACAATTGAACATTTGGGAAACCATGACAACCACAATTTTGCGCATGGCCATTGTTGCTTTTTGCTGGCCCAGCATTCTTGTTTTTGCGTTCTCGTGTGTACGGAGATATTTTGTAACGCGAAGGTCGTGTGGACAGGGAGAGGGAAAATATCAGTTTTGCAAAATTTCCTTATATGTGTGGAAAGGGCCTTGTCTGCATGAACTATCGCTGAGGCTCCATTTGATACATACAATTTAATTAAGGTCTATCATTGTTGAAATGTCACAAAAAATCGTTTTACGGCAGATGCAGAAAAGCTGGCTAATGGAAAAGATGATATATAAGTACAGCTACATTTATTATGTTGTTTTCGAGAAAGAAAAAAGGCAGTAATGACGACAGTCCATTTCTATGCTGCGGACACAACTCATCTCTGGAATTCTCAAAAAGACCTACTTTCCAAACTGGGCCACGGCATTGTTTGGATTATAATGTAATTCAAATCCTTTTAGTGACAGATGGAAAATTTAGGATCTCAAAATTGGCAAGGATCCTTTGATATCCACGATGTCAAGTGCATGATTGAGAATGAGTACTGCACCAAGCAAACACTTTTAAAAATTATCCCAGCAAAGATGGCATCAGCGAGATGCAATACATCCTCTGTTTGTTTCTACCTACATAGAAACAGTATTTAAACCTTGCATTAAAGTCACTTCTAGGACAGGACTATCCAGCCGATTGTATCAATAGTACAGGTTGTATTTTTAAGAGGTTTTGTCTCAGAGAAAATCCCACTCCTTCCCATTGGTAGTTTTGCTAATGTTTTTTTTAAATATTATGAACTATATATTCAGTCCCATGTCTAAAATGAAACTTAACAGTGGAGGTGGTCCATGTAGGCTAATATCAGCCCTCCATCTCTGTTACATTAGCCCTTTGTCCCTACTGTACCTTAAATCTCCTTAAAAATGTACCAAGACACTATACTATCATCGTCATGCAGCCTCACCCTTAGGGGAACACCAAGCAGAGAGGAAACCTCTTATCCCAGGTAACTGAATTCGATAGGGCAGTGAATTACATTTATTTGACATTTGCCCATTTTCACAGTCTTATTTCTACCTTCTCTCCCATATCCTTCAGTGAAGGGAAATAATATCTTCCCTGCCCATGCATATCACTATATTGCCTTTACATAATATTTGCATTTCATTTAAATATTCAAGACAGATACACTTGGACACATTTGCATGAGACAACTGAACAAAAAACTGTGGAGAAAAGAGAAGCCCCTCTTTAAAACACTGTGTGTACTGTATAGTGTAGTGACTAGGGTGGACACGTAATAATGTTCGTCTGATTGCAGCCTGGTATTGCAGCACTTCTTTGCACCAAGGCAGTGGCTCTCAAATCCCCTCATCAATCATGCTCCCTTTGTCTCTGAGCAGCAGGAATCTCATAGACACCAATTTGCTTCTGACCTTTTATAACCTTGCAAGGAAATTAGGCTATTATCCACTGTCATAAAGTGACACATTCACAAACCAATATAAATCTGAACTGAATATCTAGTTTATGAAAGCTAACAATGAGTTGGAATCCCCATGGATCACTGGCCACTGAAGCACTGAAGCAGGTGTCTAATATGAGGTGTGTGTGTGTGTGTGTGTGTGTGTGTGTGTGTGTGTGTGTGTGTGTGTGTGTGTGTGTGTGTGTGTGTGAGAATGTGAGTGTGTGTGTGCGCGTGTGAATGTGAATGTGAGTGTGTGTGTGTGTGTGTGTGTGTGGGTGTGTGGGTGTATGTGTGTGTGTTTGCGGTCCTGTGGAGTGTGCAATTGTGTTAAGGTTTGAGGATGACATGGGTGTGCTCCACTGTTCCCCAGATGAGACACTCTGTCTGATTAGGAGTAACATACATAGACAGACATCCATTTGTCCTCCTTTGTAAGACAAAAAAAACATAGACACTTCTAAAATGGCCAGTAACCGCAATCTTGTTGAAAACTGGAATAGAATGTTCCTGTACCTATCAATATGTTCCATGGGGGCTATTTGGAGAATGGGTTGTGTAGTAACCTCAGTAATCATGAAATGTGCATGCATTTTTATTATGCAATGTAGTTTCCCAAGGACGTCACGGGAAACAGCAACTTTCATCTAAAAGTATGTTTCATTTTGACATCAGTGTTATATGTCACATGTTGGCTAAGGCACATGTTTACACAATTTGTATGGTATGCACTGTATATAGCATTTATTGTGTTACACTAATACAAATTGCTGCATGAGGATAACGACTGGAAAAGTGTATTGCACCCACTGATTATGACATCCTACCTAGGATTTTAGATAAGCCATTGCTTGTTGAATCACTCCCATTAACTTGACAGTTTTAACTGTCAAACGAGGTTCCTTGTCGTAATTTTTTGGACACTTTTTTCCTTTCACGTTAAACAAAAATCTTCCTTTTTAATTTACTGTCAATGAAAACCTTTGCATACTAATTGTCACACGTTCAGATAAAAGTAAAAGGTATTTGGACAATGGAAGGAGATTTGGACAAAGAAATGTATGCCACAACTGCATCCATCTGGATGGGAGATTAGAGGCTCCTAGCACAAAGAATCGTTTATCCACAGATAAAATCCTTTGATTTCACTAATCGTCTTTCTGGTTTAGGCTTGCAAAAAGACCTCAATGCAGTCTTTTGAATAGAATCCAAATTAAATTATTATCACTAGACTATAGAAGTCGCATAGCTGACAAGACAATATATTCAGTATGAGGATAAAGACTATTATAATTAAAGAAAATAATCACCAGGGCCCGGGAGTTCAAGAGTCTAAGTTTGTATCCCCAGCCGATCGGATTAGATTAAGAAATCACATATTTGGTGATCCAGGATGAGACAACAGCCAGATTTCATCACAGTACTTCAAAGAAACTCAGGATAGGATCACCCTGATCCGGATTCAGACTTTTCAAAATGACCAGACCCGAATATCAGTGCTTTAATCCTATCTGTCTCCACCTCTTGGACATGAAGAACAACACAAGGAAGACAGACAGCAATTAGAGCAATTTATTAGGGATATAATAAGGAATTTTATTTTCAGTTTATAACAATTGCTTAAAATCATAATGTCAATGTAATAAAAAATTATGAATCAAATTGTGTAACAACAACCAAATATTCACGGGTTCTCTTCATTCAAAGACAGCTACAGAGCACCATGCAAGAGGTCACTGCAAATGTAAAATAAAATGTATGAACATTTATCAAACGCTCATTATGCTTTATTTCTATTTACAAACTTTATTTATATTGAAACATATTTCTAAATTAATTTCAAAGTACATTTTGCTCTGGTAATCCAAATGTTTTGGATCAAACTGATCCCAAAACTATGTTTTTGTTTTGAGGATTTGATCCAGATTAAATCTTGGATCTGATTTCCAGATCTGGTCGGATATCATAGTGATCTCAATCCTGTTTTTTGGTTTTGAACTACCCAAAATCTAAATCGGATCCAGTCGGATAGGGGTAAAAAGTTTTGAACTCCTGGGCCCAGAGGATTGTGCTTTAGAACCTTTGTTAAAGCACAGCATTTTGTTTGCATTCATATCAATAGGTTTTCCTTATCAAAATTCACATGTACATCTATCACTATCAGGCATGATGGACGTAATCTACATAGATTTGGGAGAAACAGATGGAAACTACAAGATTGTAATCTTAACTGATTCACATAGGTGGGGCGTGAGTGTGGTTTCAGGAAAAGGTGCATGGGCAGTGTCAGACGATGCTCCCATGGTGATAGTACTATTACTGTCTCCTCTCTAAAAGGGAATGTTTTGCCTCTTTCCAGATGAGAAGAAGGACGTCCAAGCGGAGGACTTTGACATCGACATGGGGGCCGCAGAGACAGAAAAGGCTGCCGTGGCCATTCAATCCCAGTTCAGGAAGTTCCAGAAAAAGAAGCAAGACGTGAAATCTTAGAGTGGAGGAAACCCGGGCCAAGCTGCTCTGTCTCTTATAGGCTGGTCTGCACCAGTTCGGTGGCTTGGTCGTGCATGTCATTAAAACGGAATGGTCATGGACTCAACAGAGGGGTCGAATTCTGGGGGTGGGGGCGGGTCAAAACGTTTTCAAAGCTTGAAAGATTTGGGGCTCACTGATAACTTTGTGAAATGAAATATGTAACTTATAAATTGACTGCTGTATCCATTTATTCCTACTCACTAAGTTATTGGATAGATTCTTTCCAAAGGCTTTGGCCATTTTCATTTTTTTTATTGAAAACTGTAATAATGCTCTCTTCTTTGTCCTCTCAACTCCTTAGTATTCCTCTTATGTAGATTTTATTATATATATATATATAGCTATCTCAAACACAAAACAAGTTGGTTGATTAAAGTATAAGCTTAAAGCTTGAAGTATATATAGCTCAATGTATAGGTCAAATAGGTTATCGTATTTACACCATGATTGCAATTGCATTTCTTTGAGCTGTTCGCCATGAATTCAAATATTCAGTGTTTCAAGGAAGTAATATCATATCAATATAACGTTTCCATGAAGTTGGAAAATAAACCCAGGTATTACAGTTTGTTGCACAGTGTTTTCATATGACTAATGCATACAATTGAATCCATCTCTCTGCAGCTGACGTATAGGGCTTAATGCATCTTTAATGTTAAAATTGAACAGAATTCTAATTTGGTGTTATTTTCTGATGCAAATTATTTTTATCTGTATTTTGATTTTTATTGATAGATGTTGTGCTTTGTGAATTGATTGTTCCTTGTAAGCCATTGTATACCCCAAACCCCTGAAAAAGGCACGGACACACACACACACACACACACACACACACACACACACATACACACACACACTCTCTCTCTCTCTCTCACACACACACACACACACACACACACAGACCTATTATACATATATATACATTAATAAATATGTTGGAAAGAGGTATGAAATTGAGTCAAAGCGTGTTTATTCCTGGAAATACTTGTTTCCTCTGGAATATGACATACATGCTAAAAAACAAATCCTGTACCACAAAAAATTAATAAAATTACGTAAAAAAGCACGTACAAAAGCAAAAGGTCACCTTTGAGATGAAAGAGACAGGTTACCCAATGAAATGTAAAGCGCCTGGTTTCAGGATTATGTGCAGTCTTGATTTTCATTGACATGCTAATAACATGTTAAATAAAAACGGAGGTACTGCAGGTTGAAAAGATTAAACATTAGTGTGGGCTTTTGAAAAGACTTAGACAGCTTAAGGATCACACAAACTGCAATTTTACCCTGAGCTTGCATTGAACTCTGAACTTGACTCCATTTATCGATCCATTTGATTTACTAGATGGCTCTTAAAGCCAATAACGATGCCCCAGCCGTTCCAGGGCTCTTTTTAATCTCTCTGCTGTGAAAACTTGCTGATCAAGTCCCTGGGAATACAGCAAGTGCATTACAGAATTTTCAAACCTTGCTTGCCCACCTTGATGTCCCTTACTCCGTATTTTCTTATCCACAAGACCTGCCAGGTTTGCACTAACAAACTATTGCAGTTTTGGGCACTTTGACCTTGATCTCTCTAAAAACTGAAAGATGACAGATCAGGCCAACAACACATTTGCATATTTCATGGAAGTAAACAACGGAAGCAAAATCCTACAAGAGATTCTAATCACTATTTCCCACATCAGCTAACCTGGGGTGTCAGCAGGAGTGCCTCAGGAGGCACTTCATTTCATGGGTCAATAAATTCACATGGGAGTGAGTGGCCTGATGAGGTGGAGCGGTTCCCTCGGTTTCATTTCTAGTGCAGTGAACTCTGAACAGGGTAAAGGGACGTGTGGGTCCAGCATGTGAGCGACCAAGTGGGACCAATTCAGGTAAGGAGAAGGTCACGGCCACATGGCTGAAAGAGTTGTGCTGAAGCGAGACCATGCAAATGGAGGGCTTGCCAGTGGTTTCACAGGATTGTTCTGTGTTGGATATCCTTGGGGCTATGGGGGCAAATGGTGTTGTTTCACTGGCTAAATGAAGCTCGACGAAGACACTAGTGCACAGCAGTGGTTTATTGTGAGGTGATTCAGTGGACTTTTCAAGAGGAAACACAATGGTGTTGTTTTTGCATTGCCTAAAATGGCTTAGTAAGTCCTGTGACCTTCAGGTTATATTCGCTGAGATAATGTGCAAATATAGCAGTGTGCAGATTACTTAAAGATTATGATTAACTGATTATGACCTCTTTGAAATGTCAATCTGTAATCTTGTCCTACTTGTGTGTGATTTGTGAATAATCCCGCGGTCCTCATTAATCCTCTTCCTCAATGCCAAAGGTCACCGTGTGTAAAATGGGATAGTACATCCACTCATAATCTAGCTACCAGCTTTGTTGAAAAGATTTAAAATAGTAGTGGTGGTACTGCCGTGATGGAGCTGCTTTGGAGCGGACCACACTACGCTACGCTCCAATATAAGCAGATCAAAAACAGTTTTGGTTCTGCAAAAAATGTGGGTTCAGATCCCACTCAGGTCACTATGGAGACGCTACAATGAGATGCTTTATCCATTGATTTGTGTGCTAAGTGTGGTGTATCATGTGGAATGTACTTCACTTGCAAAGTATCTACGATCAATATTTCTCTAGGAAAAACTTCTCAGACCAGGATGCATACCTTTTGATGTTCAAACTGGCGTACAGCCAGCTTTTTTAAACCAAGATCCGGAGGGGGAGTTGAGCTAGACTAATAGTCTATGGAGTGGGCTTTGGCACATTAGCAGGGCACTGGTGAGAAATCAGACTTCGGGAGCAACCGAGATGGAGGCGTCCTGACTTCACCATACTACATCTATTTCAGCAAAGCCTCACCGTAGAGTCTCATGTCTGCATTGCTTAATGATCTCCTGAGTGGCAGTTGTAACGGCCAAATGTCCCAGTAACGGATGTTCAAGTCTGAGCTGTGGTTCAGATGTGAGGGAAGGGTCCGGGTCACCAAAGAGATAGCGTGTGCTTCTCTGAGACACTGAAGTCGTGTGTATTGTGGTCTTGTGTAGTTTAGACCGATAAATTTGATTCAACCTTGTCAACAAATCAGAATGTACTATTTTGTGGTCTTTGGAGACTACCTGTCTTCCCTCCCTGTCTTCTCTTGTGGGCTCTCCGACAAAACGAAGCCTCCCGGTACGTAGGTCACGCCAGATGTCCGCTTCATGCCGCCCCTGCTGATCATGGGATTGCATGTTCCACGTCCTAATTAAGGCACATCAAACAGGCCGCCCGTCCATTCCCAGATGCAATCAACTTCCGGCTGGCGACAGCTCCATATTTCTCGGGCCGATCAGAGGGAAGAATTCTGCGGGCCCGGCCCTTATTTATGACAGCCGTTAATAACCGCGGAGCGTGGCAGCGAGTAAATCTCTGTCACCCTGCTTAATTTGTTGTGTACTTCAGAAGCGGATGGTGAACATAGTTGTCACGCTGAGTAATACGGCTAGCCATTAGCCCCGTGGTCTGGGATATAGGACCGTGGAACCAATTTTCAACTGAGGCGTTGGAGAGCCCAGGCAAATGCTCCAGAGTGACAGGCTGGAAGGCACCCCAATCAATAGACCAATTTAGGAGAAAGGAAGTCCTCAGTCTCACTCACACACAGACAGAGGGCTGCCCACATTCAAACTCAGGAGGGAATGCAGAATGAGGAGCATGCACATGGCACATCCCATGTTGTTGTTATATAGTATAACCCATGATGCACTGTAGTGTTAATGATAGTGTTGGATAGATCGACCTAGCTGTGACTATGGAGGTCTATGTAAACTTGGCTGTAGCCTCATATAATTGTAGTTTTCTATTTTTATAGGAGGTTGGTTGTATGCTAAGGCACCCCGCAGGTTGAAATGTTCTCTCTAAATAGTTTGGAGACAATTATTTTAGAACAAGAACATACAGAAAGGTTATACAGGTTATTAAAGTAATCTATCCTGTCACATTCCATCCCACCACTCATGGGAGCGGTGGTATTACATTACATGCATTATATACACATCACATCGTGAAACATACTGGTTTGTCAAAATGTATGTTACACTTTCTATGTCTGTCTTCCAAGCATACAATTCTGGGAAGTTTCAACTGATCTGTGGTTTAGGGGTAGAGAGGAAGAAATTGTATTAGATTAAAATGGAGTTCATGGAAACTTTGTAACACTGCCATCTGCAGGCAAGCAATATACAAAGACAATGAGAGATTCCATCCAATCAGCATACCCACTGAAAAACCATGAATGCCTTTGGTACAAACAATATTTTAATTTGGAAATGTTGGACTCTGGTGAGATGCATGAGTGCTGTTACACAAGAGTAATGTGATCATCAATGAGTGTGGATGGAATACACTTCACATGAGAGAGCCATACACCTCAGCCACAGAGAATCAGCCACCAACTCACCCCGAGTGCAGGATGCTCTGCGAGGGCACCGACCACTGAGCAGGCATCTCAAGACCACCACCAGCCATTCATTTGATCCAAACTCGTGGAGGTCATTTGAGGGAACAGCCATTTATCAATCAAATGTTTTATCTCTGTGTTCGTTTCTCTTTATTTCAGTGCCACCATCGTGAACACTTAGGTTAAAAAATAAAAAGCAACAATTTTTTCAAACGCATATCATGATGACGAACTAATCATGTGAACTGGCATAAAGACCTCACAGCAATCTCATCAAACCATCCCCCCTGGGCTAAATCAACAACAATAACAAAAAACTGTAACGATAATGGGGCCAGGTGAGACAGGAACAAAAACTCTTTAAATCCATAATTTTTTGATCTTTTCCCATATAGTTCTCTGTTTGGTTTTGGAGGGGCATTCTGTCGGATTGTCTCAAGGTTTCCCTGTAGAGGAGCGTCACTGCAATGCAGCAATAGTAAATCTACTGAGGTGGAGGAGAGGGAGAGTCCTGAAGACTCTGCCTAGTGCACTGAGAATATAGGGGGGCTCAATCTGGACACGTGTTTTGGGTGTCGTGAAGTGCAAACTGTTAACTCTTCCTGTTCTAGCTAACATCATTTACCACCCTAAAATAATGCAGGGGCAAACGACACCTGAATTACATAGCTGGAGTTTGTCCGGCCCTGTAAGTACACACAACATAGGTTTTTTTTTCAATACAGTACAGTATAGAGCAATAGTATTCATATAACTTTCATATTTTTTCATATTGCACCATCAGCGAATGGGACACAGAGAAAGATCAGCCGAGACTCCATTTCCTAATTAAAACGAGATATGTGCAAACATGACTAAGGACTTTATTAACCAAATCAATTCTTCCCTGTAATATCCACAAATAAAAGTGATTTCTCTTTTTATATATATATTTATAGTAATAAGAATAATAAATCTTCACGTTGGATCATTTCATAGTGTGACAAAATGCTCAACTGGGCGGTCCAGTCGTGATCATAATCCTCATTGTCTTATAGTTGGTCAGTCCCCATGCATCCATAGGAAATAGATTTTTTTTTCTTCAAAAAAGTAACAATTTGAGAGCAGCTGACAAGTTTAGACTGGTGTTGATTGCGTCCATTCCCAGATTTCTCCCAAGTTTCATTCGGTGACAATTGTTCCATAGAAAAAAATGACTGGCTCCAAATCACTGTCTTACACTCCAGAAAAAAAGTTTTCCAGGTTCTTACGAAAACATTGTAGGTATGGTAGTAATTGATCATTTGTAATCAATAATTAATAATCATTAATAATTGACAACTAACAATTAATAATCACTGATTAATTATTAACAATTAACAATAATCAAGAATAAATAATGCTCCCATGTAACTTAATTAGTTTGGCAGGCTCCGCCGGAGTCACTTCAGATGAGTGAATTTGTCTCACAAGTTAAAAAACAAACAAGAGTTTAAAGAAGGTCCAAAATAAATTAAAGGAGATTAGTAAAAGTGACCCCCTTCCTTGAAAGGGGACTTATATACAGGACTGCGTGGTGAGAGTCAGTTTACTGCACTTGAGTGTTAAGTCCAGTGTTAGTGTGAGTTCTAGTCCGGCCCCATGCCCCTGGTGTTATACCAGCGTGTAGGACTTTGCGTATGGGTTGCTGCTTGGTTTGAGGTGTCCTCGCGTGTCCAGCAGAGACTCCTGGGAGATGCTGAGCTTGGCAGCCTGGGCCAGCTCAGACCCCTCTCTGTGGGGGAGCGTGGCCGCCGAGCCGGGCTGCCACTGGGCCACTGGGTCCCTACTGGCCTGTGGGGCCTCCGTGGGGGTAGGGGGCGCCATGCGCGAGGGCCGCTTCAGGGAGCGACTCTTCTGGGGCTCCAGACAAGCCTGGCCCATTGCACCCTCCCCACTGGCAGCCCCTCGGGATGTGCCTGAACAGGACATGCCACGGTTGAGCAGGAAGTCCATGCGCAGGTATGGAGGAAGGTGCACCAGCTCGCCCCCTTCAGGACAAATCAGAGAGAAAGTTAGTCTCGGTGGAGAATACATGTAATCGACAAACAAACACACGGACAAACCAAGAGAGTGCGCGAAGGTGGTGAAAAGATAAGGTAGGCAATCAGCTCTTGGTTCAATCTGAGAGTGAATCTCTCAAAGCCTGTGGGACTACCGAAGCCTAGACCCCCACAGCTGCTAGGGGAAAAGGGCTCACTTGTCCTTTGTCTGGTTAATTGAAGTGATATTCTGATATACTCCTGTTTCTTATTCAATATTCTTGGACAGCCTATATCCTTGCTTTGCCATTGACCTTTAACAAAACCAAGTTGAACGACAGTTTTTTTGCCGTGTCATCTATTCCTGCTGACTCCATTATAATTATTGGAAAAGTGAATGACAGAGACTAAGGACTTCAGATTTTACACCACAGATAAATCCATAGAAGATTTATGTGAGATAATTCCCCTGTAAAATGACCTTTAATTCAACACTTTGGCCATACGGTAATATGTAATTAAAATTAAAAGAACTATTCGGAAAAACCAAAACAAAAAGAAATATTTTGAAAGACGTAGAGTACGAGTTGACACTATACCAGCATCACTCAACATTCGTCTCAGTGTTGACCTTTTTGAGTTGAATTAGTGTTTGTTTGTTGTTTGGAAGTTTAATTAAGGGGGTTGGGTGTAAGCACTATCTCTGTGTTAATGTCAAGGTTAGCGAGGTCCAGAGCTCAGACTCCATGAGGTAGCCAGCAGCGCAGCCTCACCCGGTCTGTGGGCCTTTGGTGCCGCCATGTTCATGACGCGGCTGACGTCCTGGGGCTTGGGCGGCGAGGCGGTGAACCTGCAGATGCCCGACTCGGACGGCGTGCTGGACGTCAGGCTGTCGGTGTAGTCGTTGGTTCCCGCCGTCATCTGCTCCGAGGACGTGTCCGAGATGAAGCACTCCGTGATGGTGAACTTGGCGTGGCGAAGGTGCTCCTCCATCTTGGCGTGTTCGTAGGCCCGCGCCAGCTCCTCGTAGGTGGACGAGGCGCTCTCCGTGGACACCATGCTGCTCCGCGCCCGGTCTGTATGTGGGGGGAGGGTTAGTGGACGGGTTAGGGACGGCAGGGTTAAGGGCTGGCGTTCTTCAAGCTGCATGGTGGCTTTCATAGCGGCAGTTAGGTGTTAATGTAAGTGTAGTGTTGCTTTGCTGAACGGGAAGGGGATCACAGGTCTGCATGGGGAGAGGGGGGGTGGTCCTCTGTCTGTTACCTGTGTCCTGGGAGGGGCTGACGCTGTAACTGTCGCTCTCCTTGTCCACAGAGCCGGCCACTCGGGGAGTGGGCAGCCTCCAGTCGGTGCTCAGTGTGTGTGTGGAGAGAGGGGGGTGCGGGCGGTTCAGGGTCCACTGGCTGGCGTAGCGGTTGCGGGCGGCAGGGCCGGCCTTGGCCGTGCGGCGGGCAGTGGGGTCTGAATGGAGGAAGGAGAGGCACACAGGATGTGAGGTCACAGCCAGGAGGCGTCATTATGGCATAGCATGTTGGAAGGGACAGAACACTGTAACCAAATACACACACAGGCACGTGCACGTACACACACAACTTTGATGATGAATGGGAAATAGCTGTATAAAATGCCTTTGTAAATACCTCTGTTATAATGGCTAGTTTGGTAGCCTTCAACAGCATGTGTCTTCTCTATTTTAGTTGAATACACAAAATACAGACATGCTGTAATTATTCATGTTCAAATGTTCAAAAGTGCAGTGCTGAAAAGGCTGCTTATACAAATAACATGAACAGAAATTGGAATCTTTGTTTTATCTCCTGAGTTGAGCTTAGCAACAGTAGAAGTGGGTCAGTGTAGTATTCATAGCTTTAACACAGCATAGGCCCGCTAAGCAAAACCTACGGTTGTACTTCTATGTAAATAATAAGAGTGTGTCCGTACTGGACTTACTGGTTCCTGGTCTGGCGTCGGACACGTCCACCAGCGGCCCCGTGGCCGTAGACAGGGAGGGCTGGTAGTGGACCGTGTGAGTGACCGTCGAGGACTTGGGCTTCTGAGTCTCCCCAAAGTCATTGTCGGTCAGCAGGACTGTGGACCTGTCGTCTGGGAGACAGAGAGACACCAAGCTCTTACAATTTCGCCTGCCCCGAAACGAGACGTGTAACAAGTAGATAAACTGCACCGTTTGGTTACATAATGGGGGGTTTTCCAGAATGTCTGCAGTAGGCGCTTATGTAAGGCATATTGGACAGCACAGACTAATGTCTGCTGGAGACGCCACTTACCGACTGTCTCGATGGTGTCTCTCTCCTCGATGAGGAGCTGAGCCCGGGGGATGTCGATGTGCATCCTCAGGGTCTGTTGCTGCTTGCTAATGGTGTCTGCTGGCCGTGTGTTTTTACTGAGAAACACAGGAAGTGGACTCGGTTAATGTACGCTTTTTTTCCCCAAGTGCATCTCATTGGATGCCGTTGGAAGCCTAGCAGACCGTAGGGCCAGGGATATCGGTAATAGCTCTGTAGTGCTGCACTAGCCCATTCTCACCTCATAAGCATCTCGGCCAAACTCTTTGCGTCTGAAAAGAACAAAACACAGGCAATGAACGAGTCCGAACCACCACTTTGACTACTTTCTATTGATCTATTTTGGCCCTGCCACGCTGCTGTAGTGAGCGTCGCCCCCCTCACCTCTGAGCCTCTTGAGCCGCTGCTCCCTCCTCCTCCTCCTCAGCACTAGCAGCAGGATGAAGACCAGCACAATGCCCACCAGCACGCAGGAGATCGTCACCATCATCTTCAGACCCTCGCCGCCCGAGGCGGTGCCTGAGCTCACGTTGGGCGCCTTCACCAGCGGGGCGATGGTGCCTGTGGAGAGGAGGTCAGAAGACGGAGGTGTCAGGGGTGAGTGCACGCTGTCGTTATCCCATCATCCGTGTGAAGTGAACTTCACGCAACTATTCTAGCGCAACCGCGGAGATTAGCATGGCCGCCGTGCCAGGTATAAACCATGTTTTGGTGAAACGAGGCAAGTGACGGTTTTAGGTGGCCAGAGTGTTGCCGCAACTCGCGATAAATATCTCCCGCTTGCCATCGCACGCGAGCCGCAGCACTTTCATCAGCGCCTAACCTTTCGCCGATTTGGCAATAACGCCCGGTTTGCTCGGGGCCATGTGCTACTTAAACCAGATGAACTCATTCCTCTTAGCTCCACGCTCCGCTCCTGTCCCCGGATGGGTGAGCGAGGCAGGGGGAGCAGGATGGTTCTCGGGAATGTGGGGGCGGCCGAACGGCAGACAGAGCCGCCGGGTCGCTGTATTACATGCAGGTCTGGGGGATGGAGGCGAGGACTGCGTGGCGGCGACCCGACAGGCTGTCGTTTATCTGCGGCCCCTCTCTCACCACCTGCCACGGTCGGCGGACCCCAAAAGTGATTTAGCTCCTGCAGTGGCCGCTCGATAGGGGCCCGCGATGCAGGCATCATAAAAAGCGCTAGGCGCTACAGCCACTGGAGTCAGCATAAACTGTGGGGATGCTTTACGGCCCCATACATCAGGAGAGCTGGAGCCTTTTAGGACAGGGGAAAGACTGGCACGAGACAAGCACTCCACCCGCCAGGAAGAAGAGCCTCCCGGCTCTGGTGATGGCACAACAGAGATTTATTCTGCTGAGGCTGTGCATCTTAATATCCTCCACTAAACAGACCCGTATCCAGAATGCATGCGTTCATTTGGCACGGCAAGGTGAAAGGTTTTTGTCACAGGTTCCCCGTGAGCAGTTTGTCAACTCTGTAAGTTCCTGCTTCAACACAGCCAACAGGGATGAATAACCCCACTGTGGAAACGGCTGTCGATTCTGAGCGCGTGCCAGTGAGGCAGTTTGGAAAGCGACGCACGGTGGATTCCTAAGCGTTTGTTTTCATGTTCATGCAGGAACCGAAGCAAAGGAGACACTCTGGACCAACACAGCCTGAAAGGGAACTCACTTCCGTCGTAGCTGAGCGTGGCGAACTTGACCCTCTTCTCGGCGAAGCCAGCGCTGTTGTAGACCTTCATCTGCAGCTCGTACCAGGTGGCCTCCTGCAGGTCGTACAGCACGTGGCTCTTGGTCAGGGAGGTGCGCTGGGCCGTGGTCCACGTGGGCGCCTCCACCGAGCGGTACTCCAGAGTGAAGGAGGTGATTGGGCAGCCGCCGTTGTTCCAGCCAATCAGGTTGAGCTTGACGCGAGTGGCGTTGATACTGGTGAAGAGCTCCTGCTCTTTGGAGTACTGGGGCTCTGTGGACCGAGAAGCAGAGCAAGTAAGACCGAGTGACTGAGCACACGGCACTGAACACACAGAAAAACACCAGGGGCCTTGTGACAGACGAGAAAACGAAAGCACATTTCTGCAGTATATTTAGTATCGGATCCCCTTCCAACATCCCACTAAAGCCTGATGTGTCCTGACCTTTCCCATGTGTCTTGGCTTCGATGATCTCACTGATGCGCCCGGGCCCCACGGCGTTCTGGGCTGTCAGCGTGAACTTGTACCAGGTGCCACACTTGAGGTTCTCCAGGCGATAAGAGCGCTCGCTGGGACTGATGGCAAAGTTGCCCCACTGCTCACTGTTGTCCTCCGAGTACTGCAGGATGTAGCCTACGGTACACATGGAAACACAGAATGAGGTGGTAAACGAAAGCGAAACCAAAAAAATCATCTGTTTTCTAAACGTTCTATTCGATGCGTTTTGTGTTGGTTATAGCCGACAGCGAGCGTGAGTGTTTGTTGCCGGTTTGTCTGACCTCGGATGGAGCTGCCTCCGTTGTCCCCGGGTATCCAGGACAGGGTGATGGATGTGGTGGTCGTCTTGGTCACTGTGAGGCGGGGTTGGTCTGGTGGAACTGGAGGTCAAAGGGCATAGTAAGGCGTGAGGTTCAGTACCAGAAACCAAGAAGCAAATCCTGCTTATACTGTATGTCTGAAGGTATGCTATTTTGGTAGCTTATTCAGAGAACCTCGATTTACAGTATGATTCACTGAGCTACGACTTTCAAGAGCACAAGAAGCGCTAGGTCAATTCCTACAAAATAATATTTGGCTGTATATAGCATTTTAAGTGGACTTCTAATTCCAGAAAGGGGCAACCTGTTTTATAATTCAAAAGTTGTCTGTTCAAAAGTGCTATTTTTAAATTAACTTATATGTTATAGCTGACAGGCTGTACTTAAGACTTAATTATTAATTAATTATATTTGAACAACTCAATTCTTATTAAGAATTAATTTAGAAGGTATTCCAAAGAAAGAGCCATTCTTCATATTGAAAATGTATGTGAAATAAGCAAAGTGACTGTGTCAATAAGAGAACAAAATGATGCGGTGTCCCCTTGACTTTCTTACCTTGAACCTGCAGGTTGAGGATGATTTTGTCTGGCCCAAAGCTATTACTGGCCACGCAGGTATAGTTCCCTGAATCCTCGGCTTTCACTGTGCGGATCACCAGGCTTCCATTGTTATGGACACTGCGGCGGCTATCAATCACAGCAGGGGCGGGGCTTCCATTGCTGAAACGCGCCATATTTAACGTCACACAAATTGTAATTTTCTTAAATCATGACTCCACCGGAGTCTACGTTTTAATGTTCAACGTTCCACAGTGATTTGCTAGAACTCTGAGCCATCACGTTCGGCCGTCTTGTTTCTATCCTATGAGCCAGTTGGGAGGTCAGGCTGTGTGGTACTCACGTCTCCTTCAGCCATTTGACTGTGGGGACTGGGTCGCCCACCGCCTTGCAGGGCAGCACAATGTCCCTCATCCAGGGGGTGGTCACTGGCCCGTTGAAGGTCAGGATCCGAGCCGGAGCTGCAACAGGACAGGAACACGCAATCAGACCAAGGGGAACATAGTGTGAACTAAAAGCCAGCAGCTTGAACAAGATCTGCTCCATGAAATAAAAAACACAAGATTACACTCTATACTACTTGCTGTGGATGAATGTAGATTACATCAAAATATGTTCTGTTTCGTGTTTTACTGTTTGAACACTGAGGTACCACATGCAGTGGTAATTTGAGCTAAACTGGGCGTGGAGGAGGAGAGGCAGAGTGGGGAGGACATTCATCAGGCCGGCCTCAGCCAGGACGTGGACGTCCCGATAAGAGCTGGGGGTCCCGACTCTGACTGCTCCAGCACCTATCAGCGCCACCCATCTGCTTATCACCTCTCAGCAAGAGCCAACAGTGCTGACAGGGACAAACAGCCTTCCGTTTGATTTCACTTGGACTCTTGCACCTACAATACATTCCCATGAGGAGGTACTGAGAAGGCTGGAGTCCTCTTTAGCACAGGACTAGTAGGCAAGGAGGAACAGATACAATTCTAGGCCACTTACAACTTATGATGTCGCAGCTAACACCCTCAAACAAAATGTGCCTTTTACAGCAGCTTCTCTCCTGGGGTTAGAGAAGGCACACGTAACCAGGGTTCTGGGACCTACCCTCGGCCAGGGGCTTGACGGTGATGATGTCGCTAGCGTTGCCCCGGCCCGCGGCCGTGACGGCCACCACCCAGATGCTGTACTGCCGGTTCCTGATCAGGTTGTGGATGCGGTAGAAAAAGACGTCCGGCGCCGCTTCAAACTCACTGCTCACCTGGAAGAGAGGACACACACGCAGGCGTTACGCCGTTTCACGGGCGCTCGAGTCTCGACCTTTGACCTCTACTAATGCCAAACCGTTTAGGCGCTTACTGTGGGGTGCGGGTTGGAACAGAAGACGGTGTATTTCCTGATGATACCGTTGAGTTTCAGAGGGGGAAGCCAGGACACAAACACCACCGAGTTGGACGCTGCAGCTGCTTTCACCCCCGCCGGAGGACCAGGGACTGATGGGAAATGGAGTGAGGGAGGATTGTATTACCTTTCTTGTTGTGAGATATACACCTCCTATTCTTTTACAAGCCACCGGACAGTGACCAGCAGTCCTTATCTCAGGGACTTTACCAAAATCACTTTGTCCTGTGTGTAAAAGCCATTTCTGCCAGAAGGTTTGCTCCAGCGTGCATGAACAGCAGCTTTTGGCTTTCACTTGCTAACATGAGAACTAAGGGTCTACTCCTGTTACCGTCATTTCAAATTCAATTCAAACTGAGTTGATTACGTAATTACTTGTAAAAAGCAAGTTTGCTCTTCCATAACAGAAAAATCCCAAATCTAAGCACACTTGGGGATGGCTGACAAGCCACAGTTGACCTCTGACCCCCTTTTTCAGCCAGTAGAAACGTTCCCTCTATTGCAGCATGGGCATTTAAAGCACAGCAAAGGGCCGACGTTCTCCCTTAGGCTGCACAAAAAACAAATCTATCACATTCGCGCTGTGCGTGCGAAAGGCTGCACCCTGGCTGAGTTTGGCTGTGCAGGGAGAATCAAGAGGTGCCTTTGGCCTAGCTGAGTTTGGCTGTGCAGGGAGAATCAAAGAGGTGCCTTTGGGAGTGGGCGGTGGGCTTTCTATTGGGCGCCTGGCCGTACCGTCCTCCTTGGTGCGCGTGTAGATCTGCTCGCTGCGGACGCCATCGCCGGCCCTGGTGAAGGCCAACACCTGGATGCTGTAGTTGGTGTACTTTTCCAGGCCGTCCAGCTCCAGAGAGGGCTTGGAAGTGGTCACGTTCCTGATATCTCCCAGTTCTAAAGGTGTGGGGGACAGGAGGGGGAAGAGGGGAGGAAAATGGGGGAAAGGTCATGGAAAGATGATCAGGCAACGGACACAAGGTGGCAACAAGACCAGAGAGACGAAAGGGAGTATTTCCCAGATCAGGTTAGAGAGAGATGTGTGGGGATAAATTTCCGTGCGCGAGGATAAACTCCCAGCCAAAGGCCACGTCAAACAGAAACAAACCTTCAACACTCAATAACTCGCTGACATGACACGTTGGCACTGGGCTGCACAGGTGAAATAAAACCTTCTATAACTATACAGCATATTAGAAACATCAATCAGGACCTTCTGTCGACGGATGTCATCGCACAGCCTTGGCTATCCGGCCACGGTGAGTACCATTACGGACAGTCAGAATGAAACGTCCCTGCATCCATCCAAGGTCTGCACCGGGCCCTCTACTTGACTCACAGGCTGCGTCTTTCTGTTTGCTCAATTATTAATGGACCGCTCCAGCTAAGGCCCCTCTTCCTCCTTTTGTTGCAGTGCGAGTGTGTGTTGGGAGTGCTAATGTGTGCGTTGCCGTGAGTGCGCGTGTGTCTCCAGCGCGCCTGTCCAGGTGCCAGAGTTCCTCTTTGACTTTTAATGAGGCCTGACATTTAAAACATGGAATCCTGGCTACCGGAACTGTCCCAGAGCAGCCACGGAACAGAACCAGCTCGTGTGCCAATAAATGACAGTGTGTACTCCATCTGTGGCTATGTAGTACATCTCCCTATATCCCTATGGCTACGAGGGAGCCACAGCTTCTCAGCTTTCATACAGACAGGCACGTTGGTACGTGGTCGAGCACGGCCTGGAGCACACAACCAATAGGTTGGCCATACGATAAGAAAGTTGATTCATTGGCCAAAGCTGGCATGATGAATCAATACGATTGGTAATTATAGCACTTGAGTCGTGCATAGGTTATTCAAAAAGTTGCAGTTGTACTGACGTTTCAATGCTCAGTGCTCTTTATTGAGAACTTACATCTCCCTCTGCTGGTCTGCAATGAAACATCTTTCTTTATGTTAAAAGTCACATTAAATGGGATACTTTACATGCTATCTATTTCAGCAAAATTATATACATTTATACATATTTCAATAAGTACATTGATGCCCATTGTTAATTCAAATTTCACAAATGTGTGTACAGTAAATTCACTACTCCATGTTGCTGCTGTATGTGCGCTAACGTGTCCAGACCACAGCGTGCTTTCACCGTAATGGCCAGCCTGTTACCATGCAAACTAGCTGGGGCTGTCAGCCCCGGAGCAGTCATGATCCATGGGTGCATCCAGAGGACGTCAGGCCTACGTGATGTGACAGCCCGGAGGTCAAAGGTAGCACCGCTGTCACAAGCCATCCCGCTGACACGTTTTCCTCCCGTGACGGCGACATGCCCTGCTGGCTGGCCCTGGCCACACAGCCCGACCCACAGAGCTGCTCCTCGTGGGCTGTGGTGGGGAGGGGAGGTAGGCCCGTAGGCTTTGGAGGGGCGGCTGGGCATAATAAGATTTGCATTGTGTACACTGTGTTTCCTTAGGGTTGGACACTCACACACAATAGACATGATCCGAAGTATCCCTTGCCTACTCTATTGACTTTGGGATGTGTTTGCATGAATGGCGGGTGTTGTTTGCATTTCCACGTACAGTGTAGTTAATGTTTAGACATCAGGGAAATGCCACAAGAACCAGCCTGTATCACAGCAAATACCATTTCACAATCTGAACGGGGTCATTCACGGGGTGGGTAAGTGGAAAGTGAAAGCCAGCGCACCTCCATCAGGCAGGTTGGCCCAGTAGATGACCCTGAAGCCCAGCAGGTTGCCGTTGAGGGCCTCTTTGGGCGGGGTCAGCCAGGACAGAGAGATGACCTCTGGGGTCGAGGCGATGGCCTGGACGTTCTCTGGGGGACGACTGGGCACTGAGGAAACAACACACGGGAGGATGGTCATGGCAACACCTAGCCTGCGTTTCCTGCGGCTCTAGCATATGTCCACTAGGTGGCGACATGACATCAGGTAAGTCTAACATCACTGCCATATTCTTCAGCTTGGGACTGCACTAACATTTCAATTGTTATTTCATGCAAGGACAACTATTGAGGGTGAATCCCTTTTGATGTTGCATGTTGAAAAGCCCCTCCATTGTCCTCACCGTCCTCCAGTGTGGTGGAGGCCACCTCGGTGGACGAGGGCCCCGTGCCAGCACTGTTGCTGGCCTGGACCACCACGCCATACTGGGTGAACTTCTTCAGGTTGTCCAGCACCAGGCTCTCCGTGTTGTCCCCTGTGGTCTCCATGCTGATCACACTGAACTGGTAGTTGCCCCCCGAGCTGTACTCCCTGTAGCCCACCTGGTAGCCCTTGATGGCCCCGTTCTGGAGGTGCTTCTTGGGGCCCTGGAGGAGGACAAGCCACATGTCAGGGAGGAAAACCAAACGCTGCCAAGCACAGACAGCACAACCTTGTACATACATGCTTGTACATACATCCATCCACACAGCACCATGTGTTTTTAGAAAAGAAGCCCAACAGACAGAGAGGGTCACACACTGGGGCCTTACCCTCCAGGTGACTCTGATGCTCTGGGAGGAGACAGCCTCCAGCTGGACGTCCTGCGGGGGTCCATCAGGGGCTGGAAGAAAGAAAACGTTAAAGTCCTGAACCCAAGGGCATACGTTTGGTCTCAACGTTGGTAGGGAGTCTAGGGACACCAACCCATCACCAACCCCCCCATATCAAATGTTGCCATGGACACAGTTATGTTATGTGTGCTGTGCAGTGCAGGCAAGAGGACAGAGAGTAAGTCATCTAAAAGTCCAAATCGTTGCCTATGCTTTAGGTATGAACTGGCAGCACACTGATCAGCTCACACCTCGTCCGTGTCAGGCAGTAAGGATGATCTTTGCACAGAACATGGGCCTTCAGATAGCCCACTCCCTTTCAGCCAATCAAATGCTAGTATGCCTAAATTGGTCCCTTCCTCAATAATCTATCATGACCTCACTCCAAAGATAATGCAAGTTCGCTCCAAAATGTGGGGGAACAATTCTGTCCTCCCAAAATACTGGTAGGGACACGTCCCTACCATCCATGTACCATATCTGATATACCCTTGCCTTAACCCCTTTATTCATGCAATCGTAGCCAGAATCTCCATCTCGTAGCAGCTGGCTCTGACATGACGTGGTTTGAGGGCTAGTCTAAGAGCCACATCCAAAGACAAAGGTTAACCTCAGACAGTCCGTCAGTGGGACCCACTCCAACAGATAGAGCTCTTTACGGGGGGTCAGGACGGTGTGGGGGATGGGGGACAGGGGAGGGTAATTTGTGAGGGGACCAGCCGCGGTCTATTGACTACTACACTATGACATTTACTACTGCGGCCACTAATTGAAAAGTCCTGCTTTAGTGCAGGGTCAGCTCGTGTTCAATAATGCAGCCGAGCCGGTGGGGGCCGATGTGGCAGGGCTGTTAATGAATTGACTCCCCCCCCCCCCCCCTCACCATCCCCCCTCACCACCCCCCCTCACCTCTCCTGTTTCACAGACGCTCCTCACTCACGTCAATCTCACCGCTCTGTCTCTTAGACGGGCCTACCACTGGGCGTGCGGCCTCACCGCACTGACCTGACTGCTTTGCCTGTCGTGTGTTGGTGGTCAAGCGGGGCCACGCGTGAACGTGCTCACCTGCTTCGTCCGTGGTGATGGTGAGCTCGTTGCTGGCCTCGCTCTTGCCGATGAGGTTCTTGGCGAACATGCGGATGTTGTAGGTGGACGAGGGGTGCAGGTCGATGATGGTGGCCTGGTTGAGCTGCGGCGACACGTCTTTGGTCTTCTGGGCCGTATCCCAGGAGGCTGCGGGGGTGAGGGCGCGAGGCCAGCATTTTATTGGGGTTAGTGAGGGCACCAAGTGGAGTAGGGAAGGGTCACAGCCAGCTAAACGCGTTAGGACACGTTGATTGTATTACGGCACGAACACGGAGTGAATGCATAAAAACGGAGGACCTGTTCTCTCGGAACGAGGCCATCCGCTTTGAACGCGGCGTGTCTTAGTCAGAGCCCGCCCACCACCGCGACGCCCTCACCTGATTTGTTCTTGCTCTCGATGTCGAAGCCTGTGATTGGGCTGTTGCCGTCGAAGCCCATGGTCCAGCGGAGGGCGATGGTCCTGTCCTTCACCTCTCTGATCTCCACCTCCGGTGGGTCCGGGGGCTCTGGAGGGCACAAAAGCAACACCTATGACGGCAGTCGTGTCTATGATGTTAAGGTGAGGACATCCCATAATGTAGACCTGAAGCAGAGCAGGCTGCAGGGTCTCCTTCAGCGTCTGAGGATGGAGAATCGTGGTGTGGTTCCTTACCTTGCACAGTGAGCTGAATGATCCCTCTGTCCTCCCCGAAGGAGTTGATGGCGTGGCAGGAGAAGAAACCCGAGTCCTCCCTGACTGTGGGCATGATCTAATAAAACGAGAAGGACCAACACAGACAATCATAGCATGGTCCTATCAGGAACAGACATGCTACTACTTTTACATGCCAATGACAGAATATCTCCTAACTTGCTACAGAAATGCTTGTATGATTGTGTTGGATATTTACATTCACCATTTTCTGTCCCAATCTTTAAAATGAACAAAACAACAACAGAGCGTGCTCCCCCTGGTGGCGGGCCGGCATACCTGCAGGGTGGAGATGACCTCGTCCGCCACCTCCTTGACGGTGACCACGTAGCGGCTGGTCTCCGGGTTGATGATGCGCTCCTCCTTCTCCCAGCGCACCATGATGGGCTTCTCGCCGTGGGCCGTGCAGCTCATCCTCTTCTCCTCGCCCTGCGTGGCCAGCGTGGTGTTGGGGTAGGACGTGATCATGGCCGGGACTGGAGGAGAGACGGGTGGGGGAGAGACGAGACGGGAGGGACGGAGACGTTTGTAAAGATAAGACCGTGTGTTTCAGTTTGTTTTGAGAAGGCAGCTCCGGCGCGGGCAGCGCGGCTGTAATCGGATTGCGCTGTAACATCCCAGGGCATACCTGGCACATGTAAGGCAAAACCTACGGGGACATAACCAGACTCCACTTTGCAATTGCTGGTGCTCAAACGACAAGCAATCGAGTTCCGCTGTACGGCTGACATCGGTGGATGCTTGGCGGGCTTGGGTAACGTTAGGCAGACACGGTGCTTTGAACGTCTCACTTATGTAAGAACAAGCCCCCCCGCACGGCTGGGCTGACAGTGGGATGACAACAAGCAGCCTTGGCTTGTATGGGAGGGTCCCTATTGGTGGTGCTCTGACAGGCCTCTACAGACAGCACACTAAACACACTAACGATGCCCACGGCTCATTACACACACAGCAGAGTGGGGAACAACCCCTCCGCTCCCTGAAACGCACACAGGCCATGCACACACACACACCCACACCCACACCCACACACACACACACGAGGGCCCACGTGCAGAAATACGACTGTACACCCTCACACACACACACACACACGCACACACACACACACACACACACACACACACACACACACGGGAGCGAGCGGATTCAAAAGCCAGAAGAAGCGCACACACACACACAACCATGTGCAAACACACTCAGCCCAGCTGCGGTGATGTGATGGAAAGTGTCAGCCGAGGGGTTGCAAACGTTTAAGCCTCATCTCTTATTCACTCCCCAGCCATTTTGAGCTCGGCTACAGGAAAGAACGTTGATTTATTTTGCATGACAACTATGAATTTTTAGCGAGACTCACTTGGGAGAGTGAGGCAAAAAATAACCTCCTCAGCCCTTTTTTGTAAACGTTATCATTCGCAGCGAAGGTCCTCTCATTTCCCCCACTCCTGTAAGTGGCTCAGAGGTGGCAGATAGCAAAGATGTTTACACTCTTGACAGGCGATGGCAAGGTAGTAGGTGACAGAAAGCTGCCCGTGAAAAATAGATGCACTTCCCATAAAGGCAGCGCTGTGCACAAGATGTCCGTAAACCTCGGAAGGCGTTTCATGTTTCCAGGCCTTGTCACAGAGGCCCCCTCGTTGGCTTGCCGTTCACATCAGTCTCGCAGGGCCGACACGGGTCAAAGGGCTGACGCAAGTCAACAAAGGGTACTTTTGCAGTGAAACAATTGGAGGGTCCTCAGGATTTGATCTGAGAAGCATGTGTGTGTACGCGTATTTTTATGTGTTCATACTGTGTCAGTGTGTGTGTGTGTGTGTGTGTGTGTGTGTGTGTGTGTGTGTGTGAGCGGGAGAGAGAATGCGAGAGCCACCCAGCTGAGCAGAACCCGAGGCCGTGTGATTGCACAGTTGATGTATTCCTTTAATATCCAGCGGTGTCGTGGGCATAGGAACAGGATGCCTCCGTTGGGAAACAGTCTCAACATTCAGACACTCTCTTTCCATGGCTTGGCTCTGAAACACACATTGCACACTCGTGCACACACACACCCACACCGAGGTACTGTTGCTGGGCAGACAAAGAAACGTCTTTCAGTCATTTACATTGTCTGTCTTTTCTAATCACTTTAAGTCCCAGTTCATCTTGTCATTTTGTTACTGTAGCAACTCTAGGATGTATGAATCGGAGTCGTTTCTTTCTACGTGTGCAGCGCAGCATCAGATCTAACGGCATTACCATTGAGAGCACAGCGCATGCAAATGGGCCTGCCTGGAAGGCATTAGAGGCATGTCTATTAGACATATTGACATGTGTAAATGAAACATAAATACATGGTGGAACAGAGCATTCTAGCAAACACACACACACACGCGCGCACGTGCGCACACACACACGCACACGCACACGCACACGCACACGCACACGCACACACACACACACACACACACACATACACACACACACACACAGACCACTGAGCCACAAATGATTTATTTCCTGTCCAATCTGGCGAGTAAGTTGAGTTCTAAGCGGAGCCTCCTGAGCCTCCTCAAGCAGCCGGTTCCTCGGTAGGCAGCAACGGAAGGTGATGGGCTAACGGACGCCTGCCGACGTCACCCTGACGGGGCTCCTGGAGGCGTGTCTCCACGGTTACCTTCAGACCGCGACGCCGTCGAGACACGGCACCAGTGTCCGTCCACTGTGAGGCAGCAGCAGAGCAGTCCCACAGTCCCAGCACTGAGGAAGGGACCGGCTCAGTGGAACGTGCACCCTAACGTGTCTCGGAGGCAGGCAGGCAGGCAGGCAGGCAGGCAGGCAGGCAGGCAGGCAGGCAGGCAGGCAGGCAGGCAGGCAGGCAGGCAGGCAGGCAGGCAGGCAGGCAGGTAGGCAGGCTGGTGAAGTAGTGTTTCTCCAGCCGCCCAGAGGGCAGTGATGATACATGTCAGCCTGCAGGGGATTGTGGGGGATTGGCTGCTGCAGATAGGCTGTTCCCGCGAGACAAAGGCCCACACCCCCCCGCCCGTCCCCCACCACCTTCCTCCCAGGCTCCCTTTCACCTGGCCAGGTTACCATGCCAACCAGCATCGGACAGTCTCTCCTCTACGTCCCCCCCCCCTCCTCCCCCTCCCCCCTCCCCCTCCCTGCTCTTAGAAAGGGCCATTTCTAGTAGCCAGGAATAGAACATGGACCTGCCATTGATTTTCACAAGAGTATGATTACACAATCAGCCCTGAATGTCGCAATGCAGAGCAGAAAATAAACAGGAGAAGTCTGAAATCCACTCCTGGCTGAGATGTGGAAAAAAAGAGTGATCAAAATGAAGGATTCAAAAAATATGTAGCGCTTACATAAAGCAAATACATTTGTTTGCAAATGTAACAATTTGATCAATAAAGAGAGGATCATTAAGATGAATTTGGGGCCGAACATTAATATGTACAGTTGGTGTGACAAAGTGCTAAATTGATAACCAGCAAATAGGTATATAAGTTCAACAGATAGGAATTGCACTGGTCCATATCTGAATCCCAGACATACACGCAGAGTTCATATATGAAGCATAAGGAGCTCTGCATCTCCGTAGCCTGGTCGTTAACCTCTGCATCCCGCTAATGGGCCAGTATCACGGCTGATTGGTCCAGGTCGGTGGTCCGGGGGACATCCGCCTCTCCGCGACCCACACAGGGCCCCCGGCTGCCTGGCAGGGCGAATGTAGGCCACAGGGTGCCGTGGCTCAATGGCCCGTGGGGGCCAGACAGGCAGACGAGATGAGATCTCTCCCAACAGGAGCGCTGTGCCCCCAGGCCACTGGAGGAGAGCCAGTCGGTCATGGGGGAGGGTAGCGGAGCGACGCGGTGGGAGAGGGGGGGGGGGGGGTTTGCTGGCAGGGAGGGCACCCTCACGCCTGGTTCTCCCTCCGCACTGTACTGAAATAATTCCCTTAACTGCACAATTGGCTTGGACATTGAGCATGATGCCGAGTGTATGGCCGCAGACAGAGCAGGCTGGCTAGCTCGCCCGGAAGGAGGTGGGAGGGATGAGAGAAACACAGACAGAGGAAGTAGGCTTGTTTTTCCCTTCCTCTTGCGTCTGGGACATTCTGTGATCGGAGCGTGCGTGGCGGCCATGCGAAAACGAGATTTTTCTCCAATTAGGTCTCATTATGTGTGTGGCCCTCATCATTGTGTCTGGCTGCATTGTGAGTCTGATGGACTTAATTGGTCTTAATTGGCAGTGATAAACATTGAGTGGCTGTTGACCCGCTCTGATAGCATCCGGACCGGTGATGAATTGACTCGGTTGCATCAGAGGAGGTAGCCCCGCTTTGGCTGGCCAATGAATACAGATCTTTGTTTGTGCCCTCAGCTGCACCCAATAGACTGTTGATTGGGGGTACTCTCAAACAAGCTGTAGTGTACGCGCACACACACACACACACACACACACACACACACACAAATCCTCATAATTTCTCTCTCTCTCTCTCTCTCTCTCTCTCTCTCTCTCTCTCTCTCTCTCTCTCTCTCTCTCTCTCTCTCTCTCTCTCTCTCTCTCTCTCTCTCTCTCTCTCTCTCTCTCTCTCTCTCTCTCTCTCTCTCTCTCTCTCTCTCTCTCTCCTCACACACACACACAATGCTGGTGCTACATAAGCAATTTCTGCAGGCTGTCTGCACTGTGACAGTGTTTCCTATAGGATGATGTATGATGTGTTCCAGGGAGGCATTAGCCTATGCACGGGCCCTAATAACAAGAAAAGCACTGGCCTACAGTGTGACATCACAATAGATGTAATTCATTTCGCTGTTTGTCTTCCACAATAGAGCTTCTGAATGGACTCTGTCGTAGCCACTGAATTAACAACCGTCTTGGCCATTATTCTTTTCTTATGGTCCCAGGGTGTTTAGTTTGTGGGCAGGATGTTCCACAATGGTGTATAGGCATGAACATACGTGTGTGTGTGTGTGTGTGTGTGTGTTGCTGACATATATGACAGGTAAACATGTGCAGCCAATAGCAGGCAGTGAATATCATGCTATAACATCACATGGCCACATGTCAGCCGCTCTAATTGGCTGCTAAGCCTCTTAGCGCAGGTGGCTGCTCCTCCGGGGGTGTGGCCTGGCCTGGGTCAACAGTAGCGCAGCCCGGTATAGCACAGCCCGGTCCAGCGCGCCAGGCCTGCGCTCAGCACCCCTAGACCCCGCCTGGGAGCAGGCACACAGTGTAACCCAACACTCTGTGAGCAGCGTGTGGGCGCCCGGGGTTAATGAGGATCTCGTGTGCCACAAAACACGTTCCCAAACACACACGGGAGGCACCCAGGGCTCCCAGGGAGGCTCGGGTTACCATGGAGAGCAGAGATCAGACGCAACAGTGGACCGCACCGCCATCACAACAACAAGCTGCCACCTGAGGGAGCGTCCCGTGCGCACGCTATGATGCAAGAAACCGACGCCTCACTATCAAAGGTCCGTGCACAAACAAGAAACAAGGGGCAGGATTCAATACTTTAGCAAGAATTTTCTTCCTGATACAAAGTCTGGATCAGCCTTTATGTTTTTATTGTTTACAAAGCAAGATAAGGGATTGACCTCTAACGGCAAACAGAACATTCCGTACAAAAAAAAACCTGGGAAGAAACAATATTATTACCACACAGCCAAATGTATGTTCAAGTAGCGGCTTGGGGCTTACAGTGTAATGAACGCCGAGGGCAGTACGATGGTTCAGGCGTTCAGAGTGTGTGTGTGTGTGTGTGCACGCCGGGATTTACATGGGCATAAATCAAGCCGAGGTTAAGTCAGTCTATGTTTATTTAAATAGATTAGAACGTGCGTCTGTGTATGTTGACGTGAAGGGTTGAGTGTGATTAGGAGTGTGTGTGTGTGTGTGTGTAGGGGAAAGGGGGATTTAGAGGAGGGAGTCCCACAGCAAAGCGTCCTCAGGGAGCGATCTATGGGGCTGAGGCACACTGTCAGAGAGACACTCTGCTCCGGTTAGATAAGAGCTACCGGCACGTAAGCCCCTACAGAAGGTGTCCCTGATCAAATGAGCCCGGAAAGAGCCCGGAAATCACACACACGCACTAACACACACACACACACACACACACGAACACACGCACACACACACAAACACACGTGTAAAAATTGTTTTATAAAAACAAATTCTTTACTGTCCATGATAGCTCTTATATAGGAATGATTTCCATGAAGTATGAGCATGTGTCACACTGAAAATAACAATAAGTGTGCCAATGATGACGAGTGTCCCCTCTCTACCTGAGGGGGGCACTGTCACGTCCTACTAGGTACAACACGTTTGAACATCAAAGAGTATGACGACAGCGAGCTGTGTGGTTCAGTAAAATCATTGCCAATTTATGCAATGCTAAATACTTTGTTTTCAAAAAAACAAACGCTAAGCGGCAATGCAGACTCACAGTTTAACTGAATGATTTGGTTGACAGAATAGTAGAACTCTCGAGGAACACAAAACACTTAAAGATGATTTAGCAACAGCCAGTGAATGACTTTAGAAGATTGAACACATTGTGTTTTACGTGTGTGCGTGTGTGTTTGTGTGTGGCTGTCTGTCTGAGAGTGCAGGAGATATGAAGGTGCATGGCTCAAGAGGCGCGTTAACTTCAACCCCCATCCTGTCACAGGTTATTAGGCCACAGTTTCCAGACAAGAACAGGCACACACACACACACACACACACACACACACACACACACACACACACACACACACACACACACACACACACACACACACACACACACACACACCCTCGTGCCAGCACATACACACACAAGTGAAGAAAGGGGTGGCAGGGCAGTGCCCACACATTTGACGAAAGGCTAATATTAAACCAATAGTAAAGTAGACAGCACAGTTTGCACACATTAAGAAAGAGAGCAAAATGTTGCTCTGCAGAGAAGGATACAGGTATTAAACATCTGAATATATAAAAAGGGGAGGGCCAATAAGAGAGCAGTTAGAGGAGAGAGCCGTAGAGGGGGCACGAGCAAGCCCTAGCACCCCTCCCCCCAGCCCTCAGTCCTCAGCCCTCTTTTCCACATGGCAGCCCCTGGCTCCACAAAGTTCAGGGCCTAATGGAGGGGAGCTAAGTCTAAGGCCACTCAGTGGATAAACGCTTGTGCTTTTTCACCGAGAGCCGTGGCGATGGCGGTGGCGTGCTTGGCTTTTGTGGAATGCACTCAGGCGGAAGGCACAGGGGCCGTGGTGGCGCCACGCTGGTGGCCTCACTGTCGCCAACGGGACAAAGAGTGCTCGACACTTTTGATGTCACACTAACGTCAACACTACAGAGCAGCAACCAAACGGGGAGTTTACACGCCCACAAATAAGGTCAAACACAAAGTACAGAGTGACAAGGAGACTGGAAGACACTTTAAAAAGTTAATAGTTGAAAGGGCCTATTCATGTTTATATAACCACATGGTCAATTAAATTGTTTATATTAAATTTGCATACTTTATAATCATATTTTGTTCGTAAACTCACGTAGTCACACATCTATGGTGTTATTGGGCAAGAATACAAAGACACCAAAAGCACCTACGGACGTCAGCCATGTTTATGAAGCACAGTGCCAAGGAGATCTCTGCAAAACAAAATGGCTGCTGTACGGGAGCTAACACCTTGAGCTTATTTCCTGTCAAAAACAACGTTTCAACTGCGCGGCGGTTGTTGAACATGACTTACTCTTGACGTTGAGGTACATGGACTTGCTGACGTCCGCGCCCACGTCGTTGCTGACCTTGCACAGGTAGTAGCCACTGTCCTCCTCCAGCACGTGCTTGATGAGCAGGGAGCCGTTCACCAGCACCTCCACACGGAAGCCCGAGTTCAGGGCTATCGGCTGGAACTGGGGCACGCCAGCACCTGGTGGTGGGTGCAAGGCAGACAGACACAGAATGCACAGGGGCACACGCATCAATGCGGAGCAGGAACTCACTAGCAGTACTCTGTGAGCGGTGTAGACTGGGTCACGGGGGCAAAAAGACTGACTACCCAGCTATCCATGTGGAATACCTGTATCAATATTTTGATGAAATAAAAGTGGGTTTTTTTTTCGGATTGGACAATCGATTTTACTAAGTTTTAACGTAGTTTCCAAAACAACAGTTTTACCAAATGCCCGCTCCTGTTCTCTCTTTGTTTGTTTTTGGAGTTGGAGAGCTGTGTGTTCACAATGAAACCTTAAGGCGCTGAACAGTGTGTTGCTGTGTTGGCTTTCATAAATCAATGCTCGTCCACTCAAACATAGCCGTGGGATAAACAATGCTATTTTGGCAGTCAGCCGGGTGGGTAGAGAGCAAGTTGATCCGACGTCTCTTTGTCTTCTTAGTAAAATAGGATGTAGATACACTGTAGGCTTTAAGTACACTCAAGGTTTTTTACATTCAATGGCACGGTGTAGTGTGGTCTGAGGAGACAGAGAACCTGCTTGCACGTACCTTTGGAGTATTTCCACTGGATGGTAGGAACAGGGTAGCCCTCTGCGGAACAGTTGAGGATCACCGCTTTTCCATAGATGCCATCCTGGTCCTTCGGCTGCACCACAAACTTGGGAGGGACTGAGGGGTGATGAGAAAAGGTCAGTGACAGGTCACACTCGAAGGTTCCCTCACACGCATTTAGAGCTACACCGAATTCCTTTCTCCACGGATACATGGCTCTACCGATGGTCTCTGTTGTACGAGCAGACGACCCTCTCCCCGCTTCCTCCTCACCTCTGACGATGAGCTGGCTCTGGTGCTCCACGGCGGCGGCCTCGTTGCGGGCGATGCAGGTGTAGTTGCCGTTGTGCAGCAGGGACAGGTTGGAGATGCGGAGGGAGCTGGTGAAGTCAATGTTGTCGATGGTGACGCCCAGGCTGGCCGGGATTGGCCGGCCGTCCTTCTGCCAGGTGATGAAGACGGGCTGGTCGCCGGACATGACCACGCAGGGGATGAAGACGCGCTGGCCGATGGAGAACCGAGGGAACTCGAACGGCTGAATGGTCGGAGGGACTGTGTGTGTGTGAGAGGGGGGGGGGGCATTTCAGATGATGTAATATATGTCACGCCAAAGCTGAACGTATGTGTTTCTCAAGGCACCAACCACCTCACACAATGTTTTACTACCAAATGAAGTGACGAGCCATCGTTCACGGTTTATCACCGTGGTGATAATACCAAGGCTCTGGGACTCTGGGTGTTACAAGTGTGTATGAATACATTTATCACCTTTCTACGTGTAGGGAGGCAAAGATTCTCACTCAAAATAACACGTACTACCCTCACAGCTTACTCTCTCCCTCTGACTTCTGTATCTCTCTCTCTCGCTCTCTGTCTCTCTCTCTGGGGACACTGTAGCCATCGTGAGAAACAGATGCTTTGGAAAATTAATGATTTAAAATAACAGTGGAATAAGCGGCACTTCAGCGCTTATTTAATTCACAACAAAGTAGGCATAATGGGCTCCTGGGGATTCCCTCGGCAGCGGCGGAATGCTAAGCAGCCGAGAGGCAAATTAGCCGGGGCGGAGTGGCGGCGCGGCTTTGTCTGGGCCGCGTGATTTCCCCCTCGCACACTCGTTAGCGCGCCCGAGACCCGGCTGAGAGGGGGATTCACCCGTCCGACGCCTCACATTATGCAGCGTCACCGAGGAGAGAGAGAGAGCCATCTGAGGTTATCATCGTTTGGCAGGGCCGCGCTCGCACACTGATATACCGGCAGGGCCGGGCGGAGACGCTGCACTGGCACCAGTGACGGGGAGACGGGCCCTTAGCACTACATCATCTGATCCCGGAGGCACATTTGGCTCTCCTCGCCAGCCTAATGTAATGAATATAGGTTTCCACTAGATATGTGTCTGCGATGATATATGTCTCTGGGGACCCATCCCCAAGCAGGACCTTGAAATTGTAAAGATCTAAAGTTAAGACGGTATATGAGGCCTTGTCTTTAAGCCGTGACCCCATAACTACAGAAAGGCAACGGTGATTACTATAACAGATTACACTAGTGGGAAGGTTTTGCATTATCTTGATAGAGACATAAAAAGGTTCCTAGTGATATTTTTATATGAATGTGGCCACTGTCTTATGTTTTCCATACACCATACATGACTACATGACTGTTTTTGTTCACAGGGCTTTCACTATGACACAACCTTCTTCCCTCAACCTACAAGATGCATGGGAATCAGGTCTAGATTCGGCTTGACCACGAAGGACTGTAAGAAACAGTCGACATACTACTGCGCGGAACGGCCTGTTTTGAAAGGAAGGTGTGTGCCCTGGGTGGGTGCGTACCTTTGACGCTGACGTGCACACTCTGGTGAGTGGAGAGCTGTGGCTGGACCAGCACGTTGCAGGTGTACTCTCCCTCGTCCACGTCCTTCTGCACGTCGTACAGCTTCAGCGTGCCGTTGTTCTCGAACGCCCGCTGCCGGTGGTTGTATGGCAGCAGGTTGGAGTCCTTGTACCACTTGATGGAGTAGTACGGGTAGCCAATGACGCGGCAGTGGATGTACATGTCCCGCCCAGCGATGGCCGTCAGGTTCCTCATTGGTCGTATGCTGGCAGGCCCTTCAGGGACACAAGGGAGAAACACCTCTCTTAAAATGGTTTTGAGGCGGGAGTGGTTAGTAATTAGTGGTGTGAAATCTCCAGTGTGTTCTCGAAAACACAAGTACTCCATGCCTTGATTTGTTCTGACGAATGAGAGTTCAATAGAAATGTACTTGATTAACAAGAACAAAATGTCGGATTTGGAGAGTGCTTGACTAAGATCCGGACCGCGGTGGTCAGTAAATTACCAGACCGAAAAACAACGGTAACGACACAGAGCTCATTGAAGAGGGGATCTATTCTAAGACCGACGGAGAGGAATCCATTGTGTTCACCTGATCCTTCGCTCTCATCTAGCCTCACGGAATTAGCATCGTCCCTGCTGTTGCTGGCCGCTTCCCCTTGATTATTCGAGCAGAGGGGGCACCCTCCGATTGGAGTGGGAAGGGAATAATACCCAGCGCCCCCACCTTCGGCGACGCCGGCCGTGATTGCCTCAGACGAGCATTAGAGTGCAATGTTCCCACTCTCCACTCATGAACCTATTATCAAAACCATTACTCATGTTCTCCGCTCTCGCACGCACTCCGGAAAAAACTGACAGCCCCACCAATGGGCTGCCTGGGTGTGCCAGGGAGAGGCACTACGAGGACTCGGTGTTCTTACACACTGCGGAGGGCAGTTTAACTCGACTCTGTAGTGGACTTGTAGCGCACGCACCTTCGGGTTGCTACTCTCTTTAGCGCGATTAAGGCGGCAATGATGCGCGAAACAGTCATTACACTGTCTCTACCGTGGCACCTGTGGAGATTTATCGTCTACGCTCGGCTGCATCCAGCGTCCGCAAACACGGGGGCTCGTCTCCCCGCTAGCATGTCCACTGCAATTGAGGCTCTGGAATCCTCCCATTTAGCGTAAACGACAACATGCTAGACTGAACACCATTACAGTACTACAATCAGCAGCGCAGAGAAAAACCCTTGGCTCCCTTAGCATGGAAATGGGAATGACTCCGCATTGAGTGGGGAATCTCCAGGTTCCATCACTAGGTGACAATGACTCTCCAACGGCCCAGCTCCCTGCAGAGGGTAGATAGCTCCTCAGTCATAAGCTAGTGCAGCGGTAAATCAACCTAATGGCCCCCCAATATAAAGCTATCAGCGGTTGTTAGGTAAGAAGTAGGGACATTAGAGGCGGTGCCATTGGCACCATGTGAGTGATGGTGACAGGGCTATCTGCTGCCCTGCTCTGAATGGGACATAAAGCACAACTGGTTAACTTTGGCCAACAGAGGGTTGCTGCAGCACAACAATCACTGACAAAGGCTTGGATCTACTGGTTCACTACCAAATTTGTTGCATAAATGGACAATCCGTAAAAGGTACAGTAGGTGTCACATTTTGGTGCTTGTTTGATCAGAAAAAGGTTGGTTTGCCTCATTATTGTGCGCTTTTGTACTACTAAATACTGCCACATTGTTGAATACACCTTGTCTGCAAAGTCAATGTGAAAGTCGCCGAGTGGGCCGTTAAATTAGGAATTGGACGATTTAGGACCAATAGCAGCTTGTATTACACGTCCGCATAGACTGAAGGATCAAATAACCGAGATGGCTCCTACATCTACAGTGAGAATTCTCCGACAGAGAACGAGAGCAGAAAAAATGGAGGTCAAAAGAACACCCCCCCAACACACAAACAAAACCACGTCCTCAAAGCCACCGCAGAACCCTAGTCAGGCACTCCCGAAGTCCACTTTACCAAAATAAAAACCCACTTCGCCTGGGCTTCGGATCTACGCCCGAGCCCACCAGAACAGAACAGTCAAGGCCTCTGTGTGTGTATATGTGATGGGTGGGGTTGGAGGAGCTGGTCTGACAAGCACCTCTTACGTTTATGCGCGCCTGGTAGGAGACCGCCCCGGCCGAGTTGTTGCAGATGCAGCGGTAGACGCCCCCGTCGGGCACCTGGCTCTGGCTGATGTTGAGGTGGCTGACCACGTGGCCCTCGGCGTTGGCGTAGTGGGAGACGCGGTGGCGGCTGTCCCGGAGCACCGGCTCGTCGTCCAGCGTCCACGCCACTCGGGGCTCTGGCGTGCCCTTCACCGTGCACGCCAGCGACACAAACTCGTTGACGTTGAACACCTTCTCGCTGAACGAGGCCAGGATCTTGGGCGTGCCATCTGGCACAGGAATGGGGGGGGGGAGACAGCGGTTGAGGTGTGTGTAGGGAGTGTGCGTGCACTGGGTTCATCCTGCATTGCAGAGTACTATACGAGATCAGCGATATATCTAGCGACGCATGGTTATCAAGTGAATGTACACATATAATACTCCACAGCCAGGGAGGCTGAGATGAGGTTTGTGGTTTCTGCCCCTCCTCGTCCTCCTCCTCCACATCATTATAGATTATCAATAGCCTCTTTATCCTGGTCCATGGCCACGGGAGACAGTTGCCGCAGCAACCCAGCTCAGGCTATGCCAGCTATGCGCGCCTCCTTTTAGATAACCTAATAATAAGGGCTTGGCTAGGGCTCTGCTGCAGGTCTCTGTGGCGCACACATGTGCCACCCACACAAGCACTCGTGTGCACATGCACATCTAGGAACAATGACACAAGTCAATGGTAGACGAACACACTAATCTTTCATATAATACTTACGTACTGCTACAAATATATATACATATATACCGTACCCTGTGTTGCAGAAAAACAGTGAGAGACAGAGTAAGCAGAGTAACAACTGACCTTCTAGGATGACCTGCACAAAGTCCTGGGCGGACATCTTGCCGTGGCGGGCGAAGCACTGGTAAGCCCCTCCGTCACTCTTGGCCATGCCCGCCATCACCAGGTTCTCGCGGTTGCTGCCCGTCATGCGGACGCTGTTGCCGGGGTAGATGAGCTCGCCGTTGCGGTACCAGGACAGCTCGTATTCCTCGGAGCCCGTCACGCTGCACGACAGGGACACCTGGCTACCCACGCTGCCCTTCACCTTCCGCGGGCTCACCACCGCCTTCAGGGGCTCTGAGAGGAGGACAGGCAAGACATCCACTGGCTGTTAGCATCCAATGACCGCCTTTATGTGAACGTTTAACATTTTGGCTAACATTAACGTAGCATTGGAAACTCTAACAACCTATTTGAAATGTTCTTCTCAGAGACGACAGACACATAACACACATTGCGTCATCTTCACAATCGCTTGACATTAGAAGTGCGTCCCACCCCCCGCTCGGCTCCGTTGGCACTAGGCTCCACTGACCTTTGACCTGCAGCCTGCCCACCACCTCGGCGTTGCCGTAGCCGTTCCACACCTCGCAGACGTAGGTGCCCCTGTCACTGGGCTGGGCCCTCTCGATCAGCAGGCCCGTGACGCTCTGGCGGAAGCGGGGGTCGGGCTCCAGCGGCCGGTTGTCCTTCAGCCAGCGGTACTTGGGGGCGGGGTGGCCGTTGGCCTTGCAGGGCAGCTCCACCCGGTGGGCGGCCATGACCTCCCGCCGCTCGAAGCCGTCCAGGATGTGGGGCGCGGAGTTGGTGGGGTCTGCGGGGGGGGGGGGGACACAGACAGACACGACACGCTCCAGCTCCCGGTTACTGCCGACGGGGAGTGGCCGAGGAGCCTGAGCTGTTGCGCTCTTCTTACCAGAGACGATGAGGCGTGCGCTGTTGCTCTGCCGGGTCTCCCCGGTGTAGCGGTGGCGGGTCATGCAGCGGTAGTTGTACAGGCCGTCCTCCATCTGCACGTCCAGGATGTACAGGGCGCCCGTGGCTGTGATGAGAAACCGGGACACTGCAACACAAGCAGGACCCCCCACCCCAGTGTGAGCAGAGGACAGGTGCATTTCTCTAAAGTAGGAATGTCGTAATAGTGGTAATACCACACCATAATACCGAAGCAAAAAAAGCAAAGCTTCTAAAAATATAAAATTTGTTAGATTGGAAGAGATTGGAGATTTCGGAGGTGAATACAAATACAAATCTAATAACAGCGTCGCTTTGCAAATATTTGCCAGAGTCTGTGTGTAGCCTTGCGCAATTGCAGTCACTAAACATCTGCTTCAGCCCATTTAGCTCAGTGGAGCTCTGAGCAACTGTGACAAGGCTGTGTGTTGTGAGGCAGTGTAACACAGCTCGTTATCATGTTGCTCATTGTTCTCTCCTCTCTCTCTCTCTCTCTCTCTCTCTGGGGGAATGCGCTCTCTCTCTCTCTCTTCCTCTCTCTCTTTCTCTCTCTTTCTCTCTCCTCCAGACAAAGGCTGCTAGCCAAGGATCACAGAGTGCTTTGATAAGGCCTCGCTGCGCAGGTCGGATGTCTAAGATCATGCTAATATCATGCTAATTCGTGGGAATGCGGGGAGTCGGCAGCGGGCAGGGGTCAGGGGCGTTTATGAAGAGTGATGTCTGCAGTGGTGCAGTGGCTGCCTGGGTATCCCGGAGCCTATTCCAGCTGACGGACAAGAATTTTCGGGACCGGGCTCCAATTGGAATGGTCCTTCTTTGCAAATAAATTTCCTGAATTATGAATACAATCTTGTATACTACCGTGCTTATGAACTATGTGTGCTGGCTGCAAATCGAAACAAAGAGACACTGGTCATCTCTGTGCTGCTGTCCGTATACGCCCATGTTACACTGG
>JAPMUY010002263.1:192500-201335 GCA_026901105.3 Galaxias olidus
AAAGCTGCTGACAGCTGCCGCCGTTGTCACGGCAACGGCGCCACCACAGCGGCTACTGTCAAGTAATCCTGGCCGCTGCATACGGAGAGAAGAGGTGGAGGTAGTCTCACCCACCTCTATGGAAGGGCTACACACACGCACACACACACACACGCACACACACACACACACACACGCACACCCGCACACACACACACACACACACACACACACACACACACACACATACACACACACACACACACGTTTGTCCCAGTTACTTATCCTTCCCAGGTGATGACGTGTTTGAGCGCAGTCAGACAGTCGCTCAGTCTAAAGAGACGTTCCCCCACTCCAGGCACGCGAGGTGCTGCTGGAGGAGTCGCTAATCAGAGGCAGCATCCCTCTGCTCATTAACTAGTCACCCTGTAGCCTAAGGCCAGTGGCTTCACACACAGCAGCACTGCCTGCCTGGATGAAGATGTCCTCTTCTGCCTGACTGAGCACACGGCTAGAAAACGGCCGTGTAAATGCTACACATTTAACAATATTAAAACGAGGAGAAAACAGAAAGCCCCATCAAAGCCCTCAGGCCAGGGACTCTGATCAACAGACTACGGGCTTGGTTTGACAGAACATTAGGAAACAGCGGCCTTTTGTTAGCCCCAAAAAACTCAATAAGATATATAAAGTATAAGGCTTTGGATGATCAGTTAATACAGTTAAACTGTTTTATGGCAATGTCTGTTGTCTCCGACAAATGGTAGAGCATTAGGGGTGTTTAGAGGCTGTGGGTCCAGGATTGAACAGCTGCAGGTTAGTGCTAATGAGCAATATTAGCACTGAGACACAGATCTGCCCATCACAATACCCTCACGTGCTAATAATGCCCTGGAGCTGCGTGCGTGTGTGTATATACAACATATACTATATGTGTGTGTGTGTGTGTGTGTGTATCAGAGAGAACCAGAGAGAGTGTGGGTGTGGGCGGGGGTGCGAGTGGAGGGGCAGAATGGTGTGACCCCGTTCCAGTTATTCTTGAATCTAGTGAGGACTCTGGGGCATTTGAATTTGAGGCAGAATCTTTCTAGCTCCTTAAAATAACAAGTCAACATGGGGAGGGGGGGGGGGGGGGGATGCTATCTTTTGTCCTGCCACTGAAAGGATGAGCACACAGATTCGGGGGCACCTGTCATCTCCCATTGTACCGAGAATGACACGACTGGCTTTCATTTTGTGACAGCAAAGGTCATTGTGGACTCTTGTCAATTGGGATCGCGTGAAGCATCACTGCTTCACTCAGCATACAGTACCGTGCAAACAAGCTAATGGATGAATCAACAGAAGTCCCATAAATCTCTCAAAGAGCCAATGTAGAGTCGGGCACTGGACAGCCTCATCTGCACAGAGGCGGTGTGAGTGACACGCGATCCCTCTCCTCCAGCAAACACACACACACACACACACAGGTCACAAAGGGCGCACAGCTGTGTAAGCACTTTCCCCCTCAGACAAATGTCGGTCTGATGATGTCGACAGCACTCCCGTCGGTGTGGGTGTGGGGCCCTACGCAGGGCTGTCCTCCTTCTCCGTGCACGTTGCTCGCGTGCATGCGTCTTTGGCCCGAGCTGGACTGGAGTCGTTAAGCCCCCGATGGCTGCGCGCTAACAATGTGATCATTGGCCTCTCTCTGGCCGACGGTAAATGGCCCCAGTGTTGAGGCTCAGCCGGATCCTCATGAATATTCACCCCACACCCTCCCCTCCGCCCTCCGCCCTCCGCCCTCCGCCTCTCAGCTGCTTCTGTGTGGAGACCCTGTGAGGAAAGGAAGCCACCGCCACCAGCTCCAGTCACTGCCCATCAACCTAACGGTCCAGATAATAAGTCAAGCGGACGACAGCGCTCCATCCCACACAAAGGCGCCTTTGTTTTGTCTTTTAGGTTCTCTAAGGGAAACGGGGCAGTGTGTCCTACGGTTCCTTCTTAACACGGCTCGGAGTCGGCAGCCGAAGCCGCGCTGAGTGGCTCTCCTTTAATCTGTCCGTGCCTGGATCCGTGCAGAGCGTTCGCTCACTGGGGGCCTGCCTGGCCGAGATGAAACGAGCCCAATTGGATGGAGGCAGCCATCAAAGACAAAGGGGCAGAGACGGGGAGCGCCAGAGCTCCCCACCAGGGTCACCAGCAGCCCGGACCACTCAGACATCACTCCCCCCCCCTCCCCCTCCAGGGCACTGAGCCCCAGAGAGGCCTGCACAGGTCTAGGGCCACCCTTTCATAGTCACCTGCACGACTCAGAGATGAGATGATCAAAGCAGATGGCGGAGCACTATCGGTGAACAATGGCACATTGTTTCCCTCTGATTTTTTGAAACAGGGCCGTGGTGTTGAATTCATCCATATCGCTTCCCTTGCTACTGTACTCCACGTAACACCTGACACGACAAGCATGCTGTTATCCCAAAGGATTTCCATCTCTCTGCACTTCCTGTACCGACTGGCCCAGCTATAGGCGGGTCGTGGATACGGCGTTCACTGGCATTTCATGGTAATTTGCCGAGGCAAGCGAAGCAAGTAGTCTACTCGGTAAGTAAAACAGAAGGGGCAAGGGGAGGATTAGATAATCAAACAGTGTGCCACTTTAAATAATCTCTGGCTCCTCTGGGAGAGGTGAGTCTCAAAGCCTGAGCCCCTCTGCTTTAATTGTCTGATTTTCCCTTCATTACGGTTGAGAGCCTCAGTAATTCAGCCCCATTAAATATTCAGGAGTAAGACTGAGGATGGGAGCGAGAGCGAGAGAGAGAGAGAGAGAGAGGGAGTGAGAGAGAGAGAGAGAGAGAGAGAGAGATGGGGGATAGGGAGGGGAGACGAGCGAGAGAGGAAAGGAGGAAGAAAGAGGAGGAAAGAGACTGTGTCATGACATCTCCCCGTGCTCTCACTATCCCCCTATCTGGCTCCTAACGGAAGATTATCGGCCTTATTAAGGGCTGGAGATCTTTTATGTGAGCAGCTGCCTGGCTAATCCAGATTACGTTGTGTTTACTCAAGGAACACAAAACAATAGCAATTGTTTCACCGTTCAGTCAGATTGTTTTGAAATCGCAAGCTTCTGGCTTCTGTTTCTCTAATTATACCAACAACGCCAAAAATACATGCAGTATTTGTATACAATACAAATGCAGTTTCATTAAAATCACCGTCATTATAATTATAACCATGACCAAACCAATCTTAATTTTAAAACATTTTAAATATAATCTGTACTGAATCCAGTAGAAAGCAGGAGGGTTTCAGCATGTATGGTGTAGTTTGAATCAATATGTGTGTTTAGGCAGCCATTTCTCCCATTACATTGCTATGGCTGACTGCGCGTCAACAGCACCAATCCCGAAAGCCCACACAGAGCCCGTGTAGTTGTGGGTGAGGCACCCCCTTTCAGACAGACCCAGTGGTCTCCATAGTAACAGCTAGGACACAAGGTCAGGGCATGTTGGGGCCTTGCTTCATTCATTAGTCCCACCACAAATTTATGGCCACACTCAGAGGTCGCACGCACGCACGCACGCACGCACGCACGCACGCACGCACGCACGCACGCACACACACCCACACACACAAACACACACGCACCCACACACACACACACACAAGTCTATTGTGATTACCTTTGATTAAAATGTTGAGTTGAACCCGCCTTTTGCCTCCCACCTTCTACCTCTTAAAAAGTAAGCCACTTCCCAGCGTAGAGTGCATGCCTCAGGTATTCAGCCACCAGCTCCCCTCACCTCATCACCAGCTCCCCATCCACTCCAAACCACCTCCCTTCCACACAGGCTCACTGGACAAATTATAATGGTCTCACATTACTCTCCCTTTCCATTTCAACACCTCTCGCTCTCTTTCTTTTCGCTCCCTCTTCATTTTCCCTCTCTTTCTCCTCAGTGCTTCCCACTTCCACTGTTCTCTTGTTTTTTTTCCTCCTCCGGCGGTGGAGCGTTAGCCTGCAGTGGTCAGCCCGGCTGACAGCTGCTCCACCTGAAGAATATCAATCAATGTTACCGTGGCGACTGACCCATGTGGGTGCCGTGTGCGTATCCCTGCTGGAACACCAGGTGGTTCTGGGCTATGCCGTCTCAATGGTAGGGGAGGGGAAGTCATACCGTATGCTGTTTGTTTGTGTTTCGTCTTCACAGTGTTCGTTCACTGGCATCGTTAGCATATGCAACAGACTCTGCGGCGAGCTAAGCGTCAGCTTTGACTTTTGAACTGCCTTTATTTTTTGGCGAGGTACCTAATTATGACACACTTCAGCACTTAGACAGATCGATTAGGAGGAAAATAGTTGAGGTCTCGTGTTACTAATTACTTTGAGAGGGGGACTAATTAGGTGGCCGGTGAAAACCGCCGAGATGTCCACCGCCGTCACTCTGGGAAAGCCAAGCAGACAGGCGTGGGGATTGAAATGTCCGCCACCTCTGACACATGACACCGGGGCACCCCCTGACCGAGCGCTCCACCGACTGCCGTGCCAAAAATCGGGCCGCACAGAATTGCACGACAATAAGTCCCGATTTGAGCAGGGTCAGCGCCCGCTAAAGGCTGGGCGTCTAGGCGGAGCGTTCCACTGCTTCTCGGGCGACGGCATTGGAGCAAACTCCTGCCTATATAAGGAGCACTAGGACCTTGATCCACCAACCCCTGCTCTGATTGGTCTCCAGGGTCTCATGCTCTCCCGGCGATGGCCCACTCCTGTTTATGGTGCTCGCCAGTCAAATGAGTCCCTACAGACCTGCCACCAGTGGCACTAGTGGTGGCGGTGCCAGCTGAGGGTTAGGTAAATATTAGGGGAAGCAGCTGCTCTCCGCGTCTGCCTGTGTTGCTGCTCGCTCCCAGGCTGCCATAAATCACACACAGCAATTAGCGCTGCCAGTCCCTCTGCCCTCGTTAAACAGCACGGCCTGCGGAGGGAACCCCACAAACACCGGGGAAGGCCTCGCTTGTCTCGCAATCTGTCAGTCTGTCTGTCTGTCTGCCCGTCCGTCTGTCAGTTGGTCTATATGTCTGCCTTTCTGTCTGTCTGTCTGTCTGTCTGTCTGTCTGTCTGTCTGTCTGTCTGTCTGTCTGTCTGTCTGTCTGTCTGTCTGTCTGTCTGTCTGTCTGTCTGTCTGTCTGTCTGTCTGTCTGTCTGTCTGTCTATATGTCTTTCTTTCTGGATGTCTGCATGTCTGCCTAATGTCTGTCAGTCTGTCTGTTTGGCAGTCTGCCAGCCCATTCTGTCCTGAAGGTTTCAGTCTGCCCACTGCACCGCCCTAGTTTGGGTAGTCAAAATGGAGACGTGTAGCCACACGGAGTCATTTGCGACAATCTGCTTCATAAATCAAGCATGTTTAGACATATTAGACGTATCAACATGTGATACCAACAACGACGCCTGTTACGGAGATAGGGTTCACTACCCTTATGTCCTTATGTCAACAGTCATGATCGTCCTAATAAAGGAAGCGTATGGTAAACCATCATTCATCAACCAGATCAAATTACCAACGGCCCGGTGGTTTAATGACGGCCATCGTTTAGATAGAGATCTAAACTGTTCAATTAACCCTTCAAAGGCACTTCCACGGCCACAGCAGAGCAGCTTAGGGAAGCCGCCGTCACCACCCCTATTACCATACTGCTGTAAACGGCCCCGATCACCAGGGGAGCGTTTACCACGCCAGCCCTCTACCTATTGAAAAATAAAAAAGCCTCTCGCTCATAATGCCAAAAGGAAGGTAATTGATTTATACTGCGCTTTATTCCTGATCGCCTGACCAGGTTTGGTAGTGTCCGAGGTAATTAAGACGTAATGAGGGTGTAATTGGGCTACGGGCACATGCAGTGGTGCGCCGTGTAAGCCATGGAGAGATCAGGTGCCAAAACGGCTGGCCTTGTCTGAGGCAAAAAGAGAGCCTGGAGCGTTGCTCTGTACGACGGGCAGACAGCTAGCCCCCCTCACACACATCCACATCAGGAGAGGAGAGGGAGGGAGGGAGGGAGCTGGGTGGGGGAAGGGATGGAGAACAGGAGCAGGTGGAGAGTGGTTAGGAGCGGAGGGAAGAGAAAGGAGAGGGGGGGGGGATGTAAAATGGAGGAAAAAGCCAGGTTGTCATGTTAGGCACACCCTCTTCAGACACCCCACCCCTTTATGCTCAGCCCACCTTTCTTTTTACAACACTATCTACCCAGTCTTTATTCCTCCTGTTCTCTCTGTATCTCCTCTCTCCTTCTCTGCCCACTGACAGCATTATCTGTTCCAGGAGAACGCCGCAAAGAATGGGATGAAAAAAAAGAAAAGACAGAAATGTGAAACAGCAATTTGCCCTTCCTTAAAATATGTCTCCTCCTCCCTCCGTTTTTTGTGTGTGGTGTGTCTGCTCTCACTTCAGCGTCTCCCACCTTCTATAGCTCTGTCTCCCCAAATCCCTCCACGCCACAGACATATTCTGCTCTTTAGGTGCACTATGACTACAGAGCGAGAGAGAGAGAGAGAGAGAGAGAGAGAGAGAGAGAGAGAGAGAGAGAGAGAGAGAGAGAGAGAGAGAGAGAGAGAGAGAGAGAGAGAGAGAGAGAGAGAGAGAGAGAGAGAGAGAGAGAGAGAGAGAGCGCGCGAGAGAGAGGTGAGCTGGTTACTGTGGCAACCAGAAAAGTGACTCTCGGGCGATGACATGAGCATGGGGAGGAGAGAGAGAGAGAGGGAGAGAAGGGGGAGGGAACGAGAGAGAGGGGGGAGGGAGATGGAGGTGGAAGCACAGGAGAAGGGGTAGAGGGAGGTGGGAGAGCAGGGGGAGGGAGGGAAAGAGGGAGGGAGGGAGGGAGGGAGGCTGAGGTAGGAACCAGGAGGCAGATCAGAGGGAGGTGTCAGTGGGCTACTGCACCCAGAGAGGCTCTCGCTAGCTCTCCCTTCCCCGGCAGAAGAAAGGGGGAGAGATAAAAACAAAAGCGGCTGTCTTTTGAAAGGCTGTGGCGGAGTGTACTGTCAGAGCTCCCCGCTAACAACCTCACGGAGCGGCACGCTCGCCCAGACACCGTCTCCACACTACGCACTGCCTCACACACACTACGCACTGCCTCACACACACTACGCACTGCCTCACACACACTACGCACTGCCTCACACACACTACGCACTGCCTCACACACGCTGCACACACACTCGCACACGCTCACACACTCACGCAGTACAGGGTGCAGTGCAGACGAGGTTCTGTTATGAATCCCAACACCGACTATTTAAACCTGGGATCTTCCTCAGATGTTTCCACTGTAAATCACGCACTGCGAGCAACAATACGTCAGAGAGGATTTAAGTCTCGTCAGCAGAAAAGGATTAAATGATTTAAAAAAGGATTTGTATGCTACTTTACCAACGACTGGAAGTAGACCCAAACTGTAAATGAACTCTTTGAAGTCACTATTCCTATGTTTTATTGTCCAGTGCACACTAGCACCTGATGGTTAATAGAGGCATTGTGACAGTCCTGAACTTTGAGTGAGCTCAGAGAGTAGGAAGGCGCCGAGTCCCCTCTGACCTTAGAAAGGGAGCCCACAGAGACACAGACTGTCAGAGTCAAACAGCGCAGTGGGGTGGCTGTAATGAATATGCTGCCCCCTGTGGTGAGGATGACCTTAGAAAAAGAAAAAGCCAAACAACAACAGAACCGTTGATATGGCCTGGCATGCTGGGAGCCGGCCTCTGTCCAAGGGCAAAGTGCCTTTAATAAACTCACACGACCCCCCCGTTTCAGAGCAGGGCATGGCAGCCGACCCACCGTGTAGACCACAGTAAGAACATCACATGACACTGTGCTTTGGCTACCCTCTCAGCCAATCAGTACAGCCACAGGAGTTCACGTCACGCAGGGAAACCCGCCCACCGTCGGCGTCTCCAGATTCCATGACACAGCAAATAGTGGGAGGAGAATGACAAGGGCTTTGGTGCCTCCACCTGTCGTGTTCGCCTCGTAGTGCCGGAGAGCGTCAGCCAGCCGTTGGCACCACCGGTATGTCTACACGGCTCCCCGTAGACGGTGCAGCGCGAGGCTAACACAGCGCTCTCGTTATGCAAGAGACAGAGAGAGAGAGAGAGAGAGAGAGAGAGAGAGAGAGAGAGAGACAGAGAGAGAGAGAGAGAGAGAGAGAGACAGAGAGAGAGAGAGCGAGGCGGCACGGGGGGGCCCCTGTGATCTCCGAGACACACAGAATCAAACGGCAGCCTCCGCCAGACGACTGGGAGAGACGCGTCCTTGTGTTTCAAGAGACGCGAGCGGGGGCTTTCATGTCCCCAACTAAAGGGAACCGAAAACCCAAAAGAGGAGGAGGAGGATGGAGGAGAGGTGTGTGTGTGTGTATTGGGGGGGGGGACTTAGGAAGTCAGAGTGAAGCATATGGCACTTTGAATTTTGGGAAATGACAAGTGACAGGTTAACTGTAGAGCCTATGGTGGGGTGGGGGGTACAGCGAGTGACACGGTGCACGGGTACGATGCCAGCGGAGGAGAGGAGAGGAGGAGCGGGGAGGAGGGGAGGGGATAAGGTTTCTAAACGTTCCCATCTGTTCATATCCGGGGGTGCTCAGCAGCTAGTTACTGTCTCATGCAGACGAAGTGCAGGCAGCAGGCAGGCAGGCAAGCAGGCAGGCAGGCAGAAAGGCAGAGGTAGACAGACCAGCAGAGAGAGAGGCAGGCAGACAGGCAGACAGACATGTAGGCAGTGGGCCCTGAAATCAGCCTGCCTGCATAAACACATTTGAATAAGTGGAGCAGCCTGAGGTGGAGCCACTGAGCTGTGGGGATCAGACCGCTGTCTGGGGATGGAGAGG
>JAPMUY010002264.1:0-20133 GCA_026901105.3 Galaxias olidus
ATGTCTTTGCATGAGGCTGTGGAAGTGGGCTAGTCTCTGGCACAAAAATGTGATCAAAATAAGTCACTCTTTGGAATTTTCAAAGCTCCTTTCTGCCAAGGAATAATTGTCTCTCAAGTCTAAGGTAATGGTTTACAATATGTTACTGATCGGCAGGTGGGATAATGGCAAAGAATTATGTGCAAGTGATATTTGATAGGATTGTCATTTTCAAGAATACTTACTCAAAAATATAAACATACATAAAACAAATGATTGGACACTGTTTCTGCATCTGTTGACATGGTATGGTGTCCTTTAACACCACCTAAATGCTGTGTCTTTCTATGAGGTTTTCTTTTTCATAAGAGCCTCACTTTAGGCCTTTGAGCTATTGGGACATAACTGATTAAATGGGATAAATTATTTCGATTGTCTTGCCAAGCTTATCCCAGTAGGACATGTCTGAGCTTGATTTAGAGTAGACAGAAAAAAAGTATTATTGAAAATGTTGAACTTCCTGTCTTGGTGGCAGCGCCAGTTAATTAAACTTTACATCTTGTTTAACATATATTAATTATTTAAAAATCCATTTAAAAGAAAAAAAAAGAATAAAGACTGAGAGGCTTGTAGCGGGAAGCACTTTGATTTTCCCTCTATTCACAGTCCAGAGTCTGTCTGTTCTTTTGTTCTTAATTTCAGGCAACGTTAAGCCAAGTCAAAGTTTATTACAGTCCAATATTACAAAAATATGTCTCCAAGGGCTGTACATTAAAATAAACAATGAGCAACATTATAAAAATGTATGAAAATGAGATAAGCAACATGCAAAAGAAAATAACAAAAAAAAATTTAACATTTTAAATACAATTAATAGAAAATATATAACACCCATTATCACCCCGAAACACGCTTGGTGCAAACATGTGATCCTTTTTTGTTAATGAGCAAACTGAACTTGTCTCTTGATCAATGAGACTGGAGAATGAGGGGACTGGGGATGTCCAGAAAAGTCCGCTAATCCAAGGTTTAGATACCATAATTGAATCACCTGAGAGTTAATCAAATAATTATGGTATAATCTTGTCAGACAAGACGTGGCACCTACTCACTGCAAATATTGGATTATTTCAATTTGTGTGTCCTCTGCATAGCAGTGAAAGTCCAGGATAAAGTGACAGATGATCTGCCCAAGGGGGAGCATGTTGATGATGAATAATAGAGGACCAAGTACAGAGCCTTGTGGGACAACCTGAGTGACTGCAGCAGTTGAGGCGGTGTGAGGATTGAGGTTGATGAAATGTTTCAAGTTGGTTAGGTAGGATTGGAGGAGAGTGAGTGTGGTACCCTTAGCACCTCCTTCCTGCACCCTTGTGAGCAGAAAGTCAGAACTCACTGTGTCAAAGGCTGCTGATAGGTTGAGGAGAATGAGGATGTTGAGGCCACCTGAGTCAGCAGATGTAAGGAGGTAATTGGTGACTTTGACGAGGGCTGTTTCTGTGCTGTGAAGGTGACGGAAACCAGACTGGAATGGCTCACAAAGGATGTTGGTCAGCATGTTGTGTTGTAGCTGGGTGGCAATAAACATTTCAAGGGTTTTTGTGAGGAAGGGGAGATTGGGGATTGGGCGATAGTGGTTGAGGATGGTGGAATCTGGTCTAGGTTTCTTCAGGATGGGAGTGAAGGCAGCTGTTTTGCATGCAGATGGGAAGATTCCATCGGCAAGTGAGCGATTGAAGATCTTGGTGAGGTAGGAACAGACGGTTGGTAGGCAGGCCATACAGTGGGGAGGGGGGTCACAGGAACATAAAGTTGATTTGACATGATGATCTTAGAGATGTAGGTTGCATTTAGGGTAAATAAGGATAGAGTGTCAGGTGGGGGGCAGGTCCATAGTGGTAGAGGTGAAGATAGGTCGGCTGAATCCAGCAAAGCAGACGGGTGAGCAGACAGTGAACAGTTGACTGTGGGGATCTTATCTTGGAAAAACTGAAGGGAGGTATTGCAGAGTTAAGGGGAGGAGCTGTTAGAAGTGTTGACCTTGGGCGTTAGGAGCTTGACAGTGGAAAGTAGAGATCTGGGGTTGGTGTTGGAGCTGATGATATTGGAGAAGTAGTTCGACCGGGCAGGAGTGAGGGCATCTCTGTAGGTGGCTTGGTGATGTATGGATGAGTCCAGGTGTACGATGAACGGAGTCTTTTTGACTAGACACTCAAGCCAGTGGCCAGCCTGCTTCATGGGTTGAAGCCTTGGGGTGAACCAGGGGGAGGAGTGACAGCTATGTTTGTTATGGGGACAGTAGGTAATGGGAGTCAGACAGAGTGGAGTTGAATATTGCGTCAAGTTCTTCAGGTGAGTTAGGGATGTGGTCAAGGGGAAGGGCAGAGCATATTGTGTCGGTAAGTTGTATAGGATTGACTGATTTGATGCGGTGGAAACGGATCGGTCTGGTGTCCAGCATGCGTGGCCGGGGGGAAGGGGAGGGTGAAGTGGATGAAAGAAGCATCAGACAGCAGGAACAGAGAGGAGCGGACATGGTTGATAGACAGATCAGTTGAGCAGACGACATCTGAAGTGTGACCTAAAGTGCGAGTTGGGAAGTCAACATGTTGGGTAATGTTAAAACAGTCTAATACAGAGATAAAATCATTTGCAGGTAGGTGAGTCAATGTGGATGTTAACATCACCAAGCGGACGTAAACAGAGGGAGAGGCTATGGTGAGCAATTCATCATTCAGAGAAGAATGTAGGCAGTTTGGATTTAGGTGGACGGTAGACAAGAATGGCACCAACACAATTATATTTTAATGAAGTGTACTCGAAATAAATTACATTTGGAAGATGGAGTTCAGTAATGTTCATGAATGGTTTATAACAGCAATAGCAGGGTGGCGATCATTTTTACTCAGCCATAGAAATTCTAGTCGAGAGTAGCTATGATTAATGTGGGGGTTATGCTTTGTTGGTGTAGCCCAGGGGGACCAAGGTAGGCCGGGGCGGAGGGCAAACAGAAGAAGCAGAGAAGAGTCTTTTGGTAGCATAACAGCAGTAGTCTGATGGTCAGAGCGCTAACTCGAGTGGCTAGGGCTACGAGCTAAGCCAGCCACCCACGAGCCCAGCCAACTGACACAGACAGAGCTCCGGTGAAGTACTACACAAACCAACACAGCAGATCAAGTGCAATGGGAAACTGTTGAAGGCATGGCTGTATTTTATGACAGACATCTAGTTAAGTGGAGACAGGGGAAACAAGGAAAACAACCCACAACTAAGATAGGTGTTTGTACAAAACAGAAATATACACTAACAAACGGATACCAGGGAGAAGCGGCAGTCAATCCCGACGCCAGCAATGCTCTCCTCTGGACGTTCACACAAAACTGAGACACAGGACATGAATGAAGGCATGGCCACATGGTGACCTAGTGTCTTGAACGTTTGCGCCAAGGGTCTGCTGCTCTGAATACATTCTGAATTAATATTCAACTCTCAAGTGAAACCATGGGTAGGGAGCAGACATCAACCGATTCCCTCAGACAGATACTGAGCATCAAGCGTTTGTATGGGCCTTTGTGGTGAAGGAGACTGCGGTTTAAGAAGGCCGTGTTAAACCAATGGTCATATACGACTGGTTGATTGTGTGACACAGATAATTGCTTTTGTCTGAGTTGCCCGCCTGAACTAGTTCTGCAGAGCCCTTGCTTCATTTGTAAAATATTTAATATAAGTATTCCTTATATTAATTAATTAGTTTCATGTTTACATGATTGATTCTAACCTTTTCTTTTTTTTTTCAAATGCAGTACACTTCTTTGGTAATATAACAATTTTGATCGATGGGTATGTTTGTCTGGTCGGCTACTATTGTGTATATTTGTGTTTCATGTGCACGGGAGCTGATGTTCTGCTCTGTTGTATCGAGGCTGGGAGCTGCCAAGGGCAATGTTGATTTTGACAATAGCCATGACAAACAATACCGTCAGGGCCCTTCCTGTCTGGGTGGTTTGTTGGAGAGTGAGAAGCAAAAGAAAGCAAGAGCAAAGGATTAAACCTCAACCACTGGCCAACTTTCCTCCCTTTTGTCCCTTCATCCACCGTCCTTTCCCCTCTCCCTTCTACCATCCATCTTTTTATAATGAAGCGAGATGCTGCCCAGAGACAACGATAAGAAGCTCTTTATTTGTGAGTATTTGAAAGAGTCACGTTAGTCCGAATGAGAAATGGAGTGACCAACTATTGTCCTTAATGGATAGAGTGATAAGGCAGCCAAAGATACATATTGATTGGAAAGATTACTTTAGAATACAGTACATCTTCTAGCTGAAGCCAATTTCCTATTGATTTTCAACAATCTGTTTGTCTCTAAACAAATGGTGGGAAAATCTACACTTTCCCTTCTCTATGCATTTCTATTTGTTCCAAATAGTTTTTGTTTGTTGTTAGGATCTTGTCTCTCCTCTCATTCCTCGTTTCAGAATGAGAGGGTAACTCAGAGCTCAGCTGTTTTGAGATTTTGGAGACGAAAATTACACGTCGACACGCATCAACAGATTTTGTGTGTTGACAAGTCCATATTTTGCTTGACAACATGTAAAAAAAGCATGTTGACAAGGTCCGTGGATGAACAGCCCTATTACCAATATGAACCACCATCTGTCTGTCTGTCTGTCTATAGGGCTAGACACTCTCTCTCTCTCTCTCTCTCTCTCTGTCTCTCTCTCTCTCTCACCCTCTCTCTCTCTCTCTCTCTCTCTCTCTCTCTCTCTCTCTCTCTCACCCTCTCTCTCTCTCTCTCTCTCTCTCTCTCTCTCTCTCTCTCTCTCTCTCTCTCTCTCTCTCTCTCAAATAACAGGTGCGCACAGACAACATGTTGGTGCTGCTGCAATTTGAGCGTCGGATCTATTACACTTTTAATAGGTCAGCAAAGACTGGGCCCTTGCATTGGAAAATGAGCATTTGGAACCAAGCTCACTGGTGTCATAGGGCGATTATTTCGCGTGCACACACACACTCACACACACACACACACACACACACACACACACACACACACACACACACACACACACACACACACACACACACGCGCCAGCATAGAAAAACAATCAAACACTCACAGACACACAAACATAACTGGGCTGTATTTAATGAGAAGGCGTGTCAGCCATGGGTCCCAGGGAGCAGGCTGGCAGGCAGAGAGATAATAGAAAAAGGTGGCGTGTGAGAAGGAAAGGGTGTTCATGTGCCCAGAGCACACTGCTCAGGTACTTTCACACTTTCTGGAGCGGCAGGAAATTGATCATTACCGGTTGCTGTAGTGCGGCCGGCACACGGCACAAAGCCCATTGTAATGTATTTCTTCACAGACTTCGGGCAGGAAAGGGACATAAGATAAATTATGCTTTCCTCGTTTTTATTTAAGGCCATCTAATTCTTTATTGTAACTCTTAATGTTTTATGCCTTGAGTATTCCTCCCTCCTTCTGTCTTTCCATCCCCATCTTTTCTCCTTCTCCTACCCTTTCTCCCTGCGTTTTCTCTCTGCCTTTTCCAAGGCTTAGGTGTCGCTTCATTGTTCTATTAAGCCCCGAGTCAGACACACACACACACACACACACAGCCACACTGCCTAGCCTCGCTTAGCTACAGCATTCGACACCCAGCACGTTTCCAGCAGTCCAACTCCTTTCAATGAGGTGGACCCACTCTGCCACTGGCTTCTTAGAATTCCCAAAAGCAATCACTTGCTCTGTGTACAGAGTCATTAGAGCATTGTCTTATAAAGACATGTGGTCTTAGATCGGTGTCTCTCTGTTTGTGTGGCAGGGTGGGCCCTCTACCAAACCCTGGTGTGTTGCACTCTGTGCGTTCATGTGTTTTAGGGGGGCTACCATCGGACACACAGCACGGTTTAGATGATACAGATGTGCGTGTCCGCAGTCTCGTTCCGCCTAATCTGATTGAAATGCTTAATATGTTAATGAAGGTGGTCATTGAAACTGAACAATTTATTATTCCGGTGGTCACCACTCAGTTTCTTATCAAAACGTGCAGAACGGATGGAATCTCCAATCACCCATGAACAAAAGAGCGGGAGAGTAGGATAGGGGGATTTGATTTCCCTACACACGGTGCATGCCAACCACTAACACGCAAGCCCTCCAAACCTTCTGAGCCGTGGCTTAAAGGCAAATGGTTTGACTAGGCAAATGTGTGTTAATGAAATCACTTTTGGGTTATATCAGTTTGTGGTCATGGTGACACCAAACACCCTTATGCTGAATCAGTATTGAAAGGACGTATTCGTTCATTTCTTGAAGCAGGGGTAACCAACTGGAACTATACATCTCTTTTCCGCCCTCGGCACACGATGGCTCAGCTCCCGAGCCTGGCCATTCCGGTGTGACTTCTTTGGATGCAGGGCGAGTGTGGATGACGGGTCCAGTTGGCACTCCGTTCTGGGTCTGCAGCCACGTAGTCTGGCCCAGTGGCCGCTGTGGAGCGTTTGTTTGTTTGGAGCGTGGTGCTGGTGAGGGGGCTTTGCTCAGGACGAGCACCTACTGACATTACTCTTATTTTGGTTATGGTTATTGGTACATGTCTATGTTGATCTTTAGAGGGGAAGTTTGGGAAGTGTGTGACTGTAACTTTCACTCTTGCATGCCCTTAGGCTTTGTTCACCTGCTCCGTGCACATTTGTTTGCTATGTAAAGTGTCTAAAGATTAAGAATTCAAGTCTAAATGTCGTTTTTATTTCTGTTTAAAAGCCATTGGTGAGTACAGACAGTAGGGATTTTTTGGTGATGAGGTGAAAGGGAGAAATCGTTCAATTAAATGGCAGTTATTATTGGGAAAGGAATGTGTCACTGGACTAGTGGCCGGAGGAAGGTTTAGCATAAAGACAGAGATAACTACCGAGCACCAATAAATAGACAGCCCCTCTGCTAACCCGCTAAGCGCTTTAGTTAGGCCACAAGGGAGAAATGGAGGCAGTGAAGGGAGCAGAGGGGAGATGGAATACATGATGACATGTATGCTTTTACTTCCTCACTTCAGGTCCTCTAATGTCAATGAGAGAGGGACATCTTGGAATGGCCTGCCTAGGATCTACAGCAGTAAAAGAGTCCCACTGTGAAGGAAAACATTTATTCTTTTGTGTTCTGTGGGGTGAGTGGATTCAAGTGTAGGATCTAAAGGGCATTATCCAATGTTCTGTGTCTGCGTTCCAGGTCGGCAGGTAGAGGCAAAGTCCCTTCTGGGACCCGCGCACATTGGGGATCACCACCAGAGTGGCATGGCATTTCAGTTAAAAGGGGTCTCTCTCTCACACACACTTTCTGTCTTAGAACACCCTCTCTCTCTCATACACACATGCGCACACTCAGACCCACAGACTAGTGCTAGCGTAATTGTTCAGATGCCTTTAAGCTGTCGAAGTTGACCCTGCAATTCAATTTCAATTGGCTTTTACTGTTATGTTGCGCGCGTGGCATGGCAGCGAAAATGGAAAAGTTGATTCCAGCAGGGAGGGGGAATGGGGTACGTAATAGTAAATGTTTCTGGAGGAGAAACAGAAACAATAATGCTTAATAAATACAGTTTCTTCAGCAGTTTTATCCCATTGGTATTTGTATTGTTATGCAATGTATGTTAAGATTACCAAGTCATTATTGATTTAAATCATTATATTTCATATTTTTGATTTCATATAATGGTTACAAATGTCTGTACTGTGTGTGTGTGTGTGTGCGTGTGTGTGTGTGTGTGTGTGTGTGTGTGTGTTTGTGTTTGGGAGAGTGACTGAGAGAGAGACAGAGAGAGAGAGAAAGCAAAAGAATAAGGCTGATTATGGCTCATCTATTTTCTGGGCGCGTGTGCGATTCCTTTAGGACAGAAAGAGAGATGGGGAGTTCATACACAGTGTGCAATCTGCCCCATTTAAAAACACATTTTCCATAGTAAAGGAGGAGGGGAAAGAAGATTGAAGTGTCATGTCATAGAAACTGAAAGACACAGAGAAAAAGATAAGGGGACACACACATACACACACACACACACACGCACACACACACACACACACACACACACTCACACACACATTGCTTCTGCCACATTTGGCCGAGGCTGTTGGGTTGGTAGAATACCTCATTAGGCCCCCTGTCACAAGCCATTCATCAACGCATACAAAATAGACACCGTCAAGCGTTCAAACAATTCTCCACTTCGCGTGCACGCCTCAGCACTGAGCAAGTATGCAGAGCATCTGTATTCATTTTAACAAGCAAGTTTATCATTAGGAAAAGAGAGAGAGAGAGAGAGAGACTTTAAGGTTGCACCATCTCAGAGAGGAGGAATAGTCGCCCATGTTGCTGTCCAGAGAGAGCAGAGGTGTTGACAGAGATTGGCTCGTCAATCATTGATTAAAGTGTCCGTCAAATTAGCATTTGTGAGTGGAATTGTAGCTAGAGTGACAAGTGTGATCTTTTCTTTCTTAGAGACTTGCATGTTATTAGCTGGTTACGTAAACTGGGCAAAAATACATGTTCATAAATGGCTTGGTGTGTGAAGTTCCATTTTCTTATCAGATAAATATTGTGTTCTTCATTAGAGATGCCAGGTGTGTACAGGATTTGGGTACATTTCTAAACCCAGATGTTTGCAAGAACCTCCAAAATATGATCCTTCGACCAATAGAACAATTGAATGATTCCTAACAGACACTGAATGAAGTAGTGCTTCTTGATAAACGATACCTTTATCAAACCAACAGCATGTTCACCAAACCAAACTGAGATGACTTAGTAGTTCAACACTCCACAAAGAACACCTGCTGTATGAATCGGACTTGTCAAGGTCAGCATAGTGCAGGTCCTAGTACAAGCAAGGCACCAGAAACACCAAGGGGAAGTGAGACTGAAGTGCATGTATCTGAACGGATAAAAGTAGACAAACACAACAACGTCTGCATCTGTTCTTGACCAATTATGAAAAAGAAAAACACAGAAAAACAGATCCCAACCACTGCTGCAGGCTCCAAATGGAACGACTCCCTAATGCAAGCTGAACCCTCTGTGGCCTTTCCAATACCAAGCCCTAGAGGTGTAAGGTGGGACAGTGGGGACAGTTTATACCCCTACTCTAGGAGATGTTCATGTGGAGGTTTGTGAGACCGGACCTGATCTCCATCAAGCGGGAACGCAGCAGGGTTACAGAGCAAAGAGAGGGACCCAAGGGGGGGATGTTGGATTTGGATAGGAGCCTGGTACCATAAGCCGCCCGTCCCGTCCCCCTAGTTCTGGGATGGTCATTGGAATGCTGATTGGGGAAGAAGGGATCAATGGATGAAAGGAGGCAGAAGGAAGAGCAGGAATGAACAGAAGAAAGCAAGTGAGAAGGATGTAGCCTATGGAGAAGTGTGTCTTTTGTTTCGATCGGGATTTCCGTCAGATAAAAAAAGTGTGCTTTGTGTGTGTTCATCGGTGTATATATACATCTGTGTTGGAGAGATAGTGTGTCTCACGGGACCACTGCCAACTGTCCAATGATTCCCAATACAATGCTTTGGTCAGTTGTCTGTCGCTAGTGACTCCCAATAGACACCTTCATCCCAAACCCAAGATTGTCGCTGTGGGCTGCACTTACCCTTGAGATGCATGGTGTGTTGAAGGACAAAGGTAGGAGACACGGAGTGTGTGTGCGCGTATGTGTGAGTGCGTGCGTGCGTTCCGCATCACCTCATCAAGGAGTCTGTATAAAGTGCAGCGGATCACCTCAGCCCTGTCTCCATATGAATGAGTGGCCGGCCTGTCCTCTTCAAAGCAGCTCAACGGGCCTGGACGCGCGACGTGTGAGTGGATTGCTAATGTAGCATCGTGTCACTCTGACCGAGGAGAATCCTCACAGTGCCAGATCTCTCATTCCCTCCATCATTTAGCCTGTCTCTCTTAGCCTCTTCTGTATCTCACTCTTGTCATGCACTTTCCCGAATAGAGTTTAACCAATGTACAGTACGTATGTATAGTGCTTTCACTGATCAACCACAGTGTAACGGGGGTCCTCTAAGTGTCCGCTACATTCCACCACAGCTTCCTTATTGGCGAAGGAGGTTTGCATTGTAAAACACGAGTATTGGCACGGTAAAATATTTGCACATGAATGTAATGGTGAGACAAGCAATGGTTGCGTTTAAGAACCTTTATGGAAATGTCTGCTTCTGATGATCATGGGTGTTGGCTGCATGAAATCTAGTTTGTGTTCCAGATGACGGGGGGGACGGGGGGCGGACTGGGGAGGGGTCGGATTGGCCGTGTCTCCTGTGGAAAGAGACATGGTCTGATTAGTGGAGCGAAATAATTATTCCCTGATTCACTCAAGTGCCCTAAACTGCAGAGAATCTTTGGATGCAGTTAACTGTGGTGTTAATTTAAGTTAGGAAGATGGTAAATGTCATTTCATGTGCTAACTACTTACCTGTACTCTCCTGGCTGTGTTCGGAATCGCCTACTTAAGTAATATCAACTACATGCTCAGTGAGCACATACTGTATACTGACCACTTAAACCGAAATCTAGTATACTACTTTATTACAAAGATTTGCTTATATGGTTAGAATACTCAACTAGAACATGTGACCAAAACCCCAGCCTTTTCGTTATTCTGTCAAAGCCAGAAGGAGGTTGCCGAATTACATTTTGGGGGGGGGGGGGGGGGGGGGTGAAGCAGCGTCTAGTAACCTCCCTCAGGGATATAGGCCAGACAGTCTCTTTCTTCTTTATTTTAAACTCCGTTTACTTTCATTCCCTCCTTCACCTCTCTCTTCTTTCTCATCTCACACTCTTCCTCTCACTTGAATCTCTCTCAAGGTTGACTGTGTGTGTGTGCCTCAGTCTTGACACAATGCGTCCTATACATAGTGGTTCTGTGTGTTAGTCAGCAGGGGTCTGGGGGACCTAATTAGGAACGGGAGTGTTCCTGCAGGTCTTTCCGGAAACATCACAGTCAGGTCAGCTAAATCCTGCCCAGCCAACCCTCCCCACACACGCACGCACAGACATATATATATTCACAATACACCATACACTGATGCACGCCGATTCACAGGAAATGTAATGATGCTTGGTGTTAAGCAAACCGTACACTAACAGAGACACAAAATGGATGAAACGATGAAAGCATAGCAACGATAGAACAGGCAGAAGCTAATTGCTCTTGTAATTGAGAATTGAATTAGCTCAGGAACAAGATGTCAATAACCCTCTGAAGATATTAATAGTCTTCCCTCAGGTTGCCTGTGCATCCAAAACTTAAGAATTAAAATACTGACTGTGATTATTTGTCTGTCTCATTGTATTTACAGCACTTTGACCAAATGTGCACAAACAGATAATAGATGTGAAGAAAAGTTGGCAAATTGGTCAAACAATTCTCATTGTAAAAAACAAAATGCACACATGGAGAACATATTGTGTATATATACTGCTCATCTTTCTGACTTTCAGTTTGTATGAGTACTCAGGATCATATTCTGGCAACTGAGGAGCAGTCCCATGGCAGAACAACGGCTGTCTAGTCCACATCAGGAAATATTCTGTTAGGCCTATGGCTGCTACTGCCCATGCTCCAGAGATTGGCACGTTAAAGGCACAGGAACATACAGGGGTGATCTGTTCCTGTGGTCAAGAAAAACAGACTTTGAGATTGAAGTTTAAGAACATTTATTCTCTGGATAGTTTCAATTGTGTGCATGTTTAAATGTCACTCAGCAAAGCCAATGATAACTTTGACAACTGTATATGCCTGGTTTAGAGTCCATGGACGTTTTTTCCTAAAACCTGGAATTGTAACATTTGGTACATACTTCTTTTTTAAATGTTAAAAGCAAGGTCGTTATTATTTGTCTATTTTAATTAATAAGACAGCCCCCATAAGTAATCATTCTGCATTACACTGTCAGTAATGATCTGACTGCTCTAGGCCACTGAGAAATAAGTACATGATACTTTCAATACAGATTACTCATTTTACTTGTATCCCTTTGTGTTGGTTACCCTTTATTTATTTTGTATCGTGTGCTAAACCCATTGCCCTACTCGTGGGGCTTTATTTGTTTTAGCCTTGATAATCATAATTTTTAACTGCATTTTTCTGAAATGACAGAGCAGCCTACTGTCTTGCAGACAAACAAATACTCGGGGATGTTCTTTGTAAATAATGTTTTTGAAATGGGTGTATGATATCTCATTAAATTAGTGACTGTAATGGAAGCGCTGAACTGTGCAGGGATTTTCCTTCTGTGCGTTGAGATAGCTTGCTGCGCGCGCACTTGGGTCTTCTCTAATTAGTGCGCGCAGTCATTTGTGTTGAAGTTGCTGTTATGGAACCACTGTAGCCGTTTAGTTGAAAACCGGACAAAAAATGAACATGTCTGTTATTTAAACTATACATTTAATTCAATTTATGCAGCTCACGAACTCTCCCAATGTCTGATGAAGGAGAAGAAAGGGAAAGTGCCCAGCAAGCGCAGCTCTCCGATTCTTTTCCCGCGCCTCTATTGTTCGATGCCCTCGGTGGTCCCTCATCTCTACAGCCCCTGGACGTATCTGCTACCTCTCCGTTGCCTCAGGGTCCATCTCACAGTAAACAGGACCCTTTCCACCCGTATTCACAGCGCTGCAAACTCGGGGAATCCAAGGGCTTGCCCCTGCAAAAGTTTAGCCAGCACTTGACGGAAACTGGCTCCCAGTTCCGCCAGCGGCAGAATGCGCGCATAGCCGCTGTGGAAAGGCGCTATGATGTGCCGTGTCCAAAGCGGACCGGAGAAGGTGACAGCTCCTTGCACGACTCGGGAACCTTTCAGCACCACTGCCAGCGAGTCCCCCGGGGACAGGAGCTGTCTGACCAGGAAAACAACTACTCAGATCAGCTCCTAGACCCCCAGCAACAACCGTGAGTCCAGTGTTCATATATATAAAACTTCTGCCCCTACAATTCAGGAATGTAATGCATGCTTTGTTTTGGAATTGTATAGAAAGTGCTGTATTAATCGTTTGAAGCGAATTTAGACAACATTTTAAGTTCGAAAAATAATCACATAAGTGTATTATTGGTTGACCAGACTATTTTCCTACAAGAGCCACTCAGTCGCAGATTTCATAACTATTAGAATCACAACAGACATGACTTGAAGTCAGTGGACTAAGGAGGCGTTCTGAGAATTACCTTCCTGGTTTGCCTGTTTCTTCTGTGGAAGAGGTAATCAATGCTGCACATTTGGATTATTGTCGGCCCCAGTTGAACTAAATCAGTGTTGATGTCTTCTATCCAATTGTATGGCATGGCTGTGAAACGTGTATGCATTTCTGTTCCATAACACCAACATTTTTATCTATCTTATTCTAATTAAATGAAATTGTATAGAAAATTAATATTTGAATACATTAATGATCTGCTTGATGTCGGCTTTCTGCCTTCTAGCACACTTATACAAATATTTCATTACAGCTTTACTCTGGTCCTGGAATCCAAGGGGACGTTGATGCTCATGTTAACTGAATGGTGTCCTTGAGTTAAGAACATCCACATCGGTGGTATGGGCACAAATGTGTCGCCGTTGGCCCAGCAACGGCTGTGTGAGTGGGGCAAGGTCGCGCGCTGCTGAGCGACAGCAAGATATGTAAATCAGCTAGCCCCCAGAGCCACTGCACAAAGCCAGCAAACGGCGGCTTCCTCCCCTCGCACCCCTCAGCCTGCTCTAATTTGCCCTCTCTCTCCTCCACTACTCCCTGCTGATTCGTAAACCTTAGGATGGGATTAGGCAGCTAGAGCTTTAGGGTGTCTCCACTCGCTTTCATCTCGTCCTCATCTTTCTCCAGGATTAGCCAGTGCATACTCAGGAGGAGGTAGAAGGCACGTTCACACTACCCAGGATGAACGACGATAGGGCTGAAGAATGGAAATGGAACCTGATGTGATTCGCTATCAGTAGGATCAATGGAGTTACTAGCCCATTAGAGCGGTAGCTAATCTGAGTAATCTCGCTAGATTGGCTATAAGGGATGGTCACTGGGGTCGTGGAGAAGGTACTTTGTCCCCCAGCCGCGTGTTGAATAGCTGCCTCTGGTGTTGGCGGGCATAGGACCCGGGTCTGTGATCGGTTGAAAAGGAACAAGGGAGGGGGCAAAGGTCCTTCCTTGTACAAGTGACACAAGTCAATGAGAGTACGCACGCTACACAGGGAAATCCACCTTCCGATACATTCAGTGTCCCTTACAGTGTTAGATGTTGACTGTAGTTTCCATTGGGTACGATGTCTTATTTTAAATTCCACACATTTAACCAAATACAGGAAAATGGGATGCGAGGTTAAAATGACCAGAGTTAGAAACCAGCCTAGAAAATTGTTAAGCTTCTTGTTTATTCGCCTCTATGGATGTAGCGGTCCTTTCAACCATTTTCAAATCAAATTTTGTGGTTGACAAAATCTGTGGTCACCGTTCAGGAAAATCCACCCATTTTCCTCAATTCTCACAGAGTGGCCTTTTTATTCTACCTAGGTATTCATCGGACAGCAGCGGTACCCTTGCTAGAGGTAAGGTGACTGGCCCAGCTGCAGTCTGCAGTCCTACAGCATGGCCAGGCTAGCTGAGCAGCCAGTATATCTCTAATGGCAGATCACTGTGTTGGGCTTTGATCTAGCTGCTCCTTCCCTTTGATACAGCGGCTGTGTTACGCTTGAAAGGCCTGCTTTGAGGGAAGCCCTTGTCTGTCTCACTAAGAGTCTGCCTACAGTTACAATGCCGTATATCCAGGTGTGTCTGTCTGTCTGTCTGTCTGTCTGTGTGTGTGTGTGTGTGTGTGTGTGTGTGCGTGTGTGTGCGTGCGTGTGTGTGCGTGTGTGTGTGTTTGACAGAACGAGAGAGGGGGAAGTGAATATGAAAGCTTTTCATTACAGATGATAATACCTAGCTGCTTACGTTTGATCATGAAGTGCTAGTCTGCTGGCTAAAAATGTATGTGCTGGTCTGTGTGTGGTGGCGCATGAGAGCTGACATAGAGATTATGAAAAGACAATGACGCGTGTGTTTGTTAGCAAATTGGTAGTTAGTCAGCCAGTTATGCTGTCTCTGGACAGTATTTCTAACCGATTGCGATGACAGAACAGCCGACTGGTGGAGAAGGTTTAGTGTCATGTGATAGACTACTAAGGTGTCCTACGAGATTCCAATATCACCAAAGTCAAAAGCATACAGCGTACTGATTAAATCTGGCCATGTGTCAATGTGTACGTGCATTTGTATATGTGCATCGCATATTTATATTGTATTTATTTATACAGGGATGACCGACTGAGACTGTCTCTTTTCCAGCGCTGCCCTTTTTAAAAGGCAGGCAACAACAGAATATATACTGTAAACTAAAACATCAAAATGTGTTACAATATGTAAGATTCAACCGAAACAAAACAATCTTCCACCTCCAATAAAACTTCAAATTGTTCAACAGAAACAAACTGCTGTATTTTATATTACTGTTTAACCTTGTTACATTTATCTGGAGCAAAGAAACTAAAAGCTAATGTCCCAGGTGTTTGTTTAAGTATTTGGCTTCCCAGGGTTTTAACGTTTAGGGTGTATCCCAGAGCATGAGGAGCGCTTGCTCATGAAGGAGTGATACACACCAGCGATAGTGATTACTGTAAACCAATTAGCCCATGCGTCCCCACAGTTTGTCGGGCTGGTGACTTGCATGTTGACTGACTGAGATGATTGATCCTGTTTGTGAGGTAACTAATGACGCGGCGGCGCTTTGATGGACGGATTAACACAATGATGAATAAACTAATGAAGGCCCCAAATGAGTGCACAGCCGCGTGAGCATCCTGCCACCTCACAGTACACACTCTGTGTTCATCATGATAGACTGCAAACCTGTCCTGAGATGGAAGATTCACGAGGAGCCACTCGCAATCTGCTATTTGAATCTGTGTTTGTTTAGCGGTGTTTAGCTGAGCAACATAGCCAGGGCTCCAACTTAAAGGGACATGCCTGTACATGTTGACGGTTTGAGACCCATTAACACCACCTATTAAAAGCCCAAATCAGCCACCACAGTTCTGGGATGTGTCTGCTGTTAACAGAGCGAATGTCTTCTCATTAATCTTTCATCTCCCTTTGGCTTCCATCGATTACGTGATATCCCAAATCCATCAGAGGACCTTTGTTCTAGGACAGGTTTTGCAGTGTATCATGGTATATTAAGTGGCTAGCAGCTCACTGTTGCGCAATTTGGAGTCAAAAAAGTTTCATATTCCGTCAAGGCATTACGCTAATTGAATCCTAAGTTTGTTGGGAGCCGGAGTGTTTGTTTGCGTGATACAATATGTTAAGCCGAGGGACAACAAGTTCATGTTTTCACTTCAAAATACAGACTTGCAGCAAAAAAGAAAGATGGAAAGACAATTATCTAACACTCTACATGTATTTGCACATATGGTACATGAACAATAAATGTTCCGACACAAGCTAAACATGCATTTATTTAATAATAATAAAGCTCATTGCCTTTTAGTTCATATCCAGAGCGCAGTTTGAAAATGCCTTCCCCTGAACTTATGCCATGTCTGGAATCCAGCTGGTCGCATCTTGATTCCAGAGCCCGGAGTTTAAAATAATGAGAGAGAGGGACGGATGAGTTTGGGCAGAGACACACAGAGAGAAAATAGGGAAGAGGTTGAGGGATACAGTAGGGACTTATCACCTTTCACCAGAATCACACCTTTCCTTGTCTCCCCGTTCTCTCCCTATTATCTCTTTTTCATCAAACCTTTCTGCCTTTCTTTGTGCTTGAAGCTTTCCATGGCGCTCTCCCCAAACTGACCTCTCTCTCGCTCTCCATCTCTGTTCTTTTCTTTACCTCATCATGTTCCCCTGTCCCCCCCCCCTCACCTCCTCTCTCTTCCCCTTCCTTACTTTGGATCTCTACATCCCTCTCTCCAAGATTGTCATTCCAGGGGACTGCTCCTAGTAATAATGCAGGTAAACTCTATTTCAGAGCAGGATTAGCTGGAGAGGGAGTGAGTGATAGGGAAGTAGAGAGAGACGGAGGAAGGGATGTAGGGATGGAGGGATGGAGTGGAAACGACTCATTACCGGTCTGTAAGGTCATCTTGATAGACAGCCTGCCCCTCTGTACTCTTATCTAATTGAAAAATGGCCTGATGGCTCTTTAAACTTCACACTTTCACACAGGGCTTTTAGAGTTTGTAGGAGCAGAATGACAGGAAGAGTAAAGAGTGAATATAGACTTAAAGACATGTTGGAGGCATGAAAAGAGGGGGAAAATAATGGGTAAGGTTACAAAGCACACAGCTGGAGACTGAGAAAGACGAAGGGGTTTGTTTTTTGTTGTACCTGTATGGTGATGGGGTAGCACATCCAGTGTGTTTGATCGTGTGTTTTTTTGAGCGTGATTGTTTCTGTGATCGTGTAGGTGTTTGATCTATTGACTCTCTACATTTGAGTTGTGCCTATGGCCAAAGGTCTGCTTAGCTCCTGTGCCATTTGAGAGAACATGACAACAACCCTCATTCAAGCTGATGTATACGCTCACCACATGCGTTCACCCACCCATCGACCCACTAACACAGGCGCACGCACGCACACACACACACACACACACACACACACACACACACACACACACACACACACACACACACACACACACACACACACATTTATACAGAGTGCCTCGTATCAGTCAGCCTTCGCCATCTCAGTCACAACTTCTTTGAGTCCACAGGTAACACTCTTCCTGAATAGGTTCCCTTTTGTACCCCCTCTCCCCTGCTCCCCAAACTCCCCTTTGTGATCTTTGATGGCTGTGTTCTGTTATTCATGTGCTGCCATAGAGACCCTTCATGTCCTCTGGACTCACACTCACGTACGCCACGCTACGGAAGGAAGGCTTCGGAGAAACATACATATGTATATTCTTTCTTTACAAAACCTTTACACACTAGGCACTTAAAAGCTATAGCTTAACATCTGCTAATATTAAAAAACTCACTTAGATTTGGCCTCAGGCTTGAATTCTTTTTTTATTCCCTTACATTTTAGCTTGCGGTTTCGTGCCCCAAGTGAGTGACTGTTGTGACATATGCAATAGTGATGCAAGTGCATGAACATAATTGAATGAATACATGACTGAGCAAGCAGTCTTTAGATAAGAAACATTATGCATTAACAATTACTACATGCTTTCAAATATGATATCACTACCTCCAAACACACACACACACACACACACACACACACACACACACACATACGGACGTGTGCCGTAACCGGGAGATGCACATCATTTCCTGCCTCCTGACCAGCATTCCATAAGCACATCGTAATGTGTTTTTCATGTAGTATATGACAGCAGTTCTCACCGCTCATTCTAACTAGTATGTCATGCGCACATGTATATATTTATTTCTTGTTTCTGGTTGGTTGATAGTGCAATATAGGTGCTCCAAACAACAAGGGTCTGTCTCACTTTCCTCTTCTCCCTGAGTCACTTTTTAGAGAACAGCATATAGTATCTGATTTTGATTGGCTGGAAGGGGGTAGTGCGGAGTAAAGGGAAAACAAAACAAAAATGCCTTCTTGGCTGTGGTTTCTCTCTCACCCAGAGCTCAGGCTGTCTGCAGTTTTTGGCTGTCCTTTAGTCCAACCCATCCTGGGTGGGGTGACTACAGTTTGTCTGGAACATGTTCTCCCCTGTCCTGGGTGTAGCTTTCCTTTATAGGGCTGAAACCCCATATCTAATTGAGAACACCTGTCAGCCTCCGGTGTGGCTTGTTTCACTGATGTCCTTTCTCATTGCTCTGGCCACTGTCCTTCATGCCACCCCTGCGTCACATTAAGCCTTCATCACAAATTACACATTCTATGTTCCTATATCTATACTGACCGTAGTTGCTTATATAAGCTAAAATAAAAAAACATCATGGAAGAGGATTTTAACATTAACTTCAGTTTTCAGGGGACAAAATAGTTTTCCAAAGTGGTTTTAAGAATAGTTTAAGTCTACTCCAAACAAGATTCCATAAGGTTTTGAGACAGGCAGCTTCCAGAACAGAACGAAAAACGAGATGGACAGAATAAAACAGAATTACAGGATAACACAAAGAAATGGGGATTTTAGGATCGGCTGATGACCAGTACAGCACATATCAAGCTGGGTACCTGTGGCATAGGTAGAGGAGGTGAACCAAGTTCTAAAATCGTTTTAGGCATCAGGGCAGTCGGCAATTTGAAAATAATACAGTGTGGTCACTTTTGCCACGCTAAGGACTTCTCTGAATTGCTATGTAAGACGATTCAACATTATATCTGACCTTGCATTCAGTCCCTGCAACACTATATTTAAATCATTTGTTAAAAGGTTACTCTAGAGGATAGGACAAAGTCAGTCACCAACCCACCCCGGAGTGCTGATGCTGACCTTCACATGCTACGGTCTTGTTCTGCTCTTTGCCCCAGCACAGTGCCTGGCCTAGTGTCCACGGTGTGGTTTGACATACAACTACGGCTGGTGAGGCAGGAAGTGAAGGCAACCAGGAAATGTCCATGTCCTCATTAGAGGTGGAGATGGAGGAAGCAGGCGAGGAGTTTGTTAGCCTATCCTTCAACCCAGAGACAGAAAATCATAAGCATCCCGACGCTATAAGCCCAGATGCCAGCTTCAAGAAATATATCTAAAAGTAATACATATTAAAAATGCATATTTCAATTTCTAATATTTACATTTTAAAATATTTAAAAGCAGACAAATGTCTCCAGGCTGGGGATGAAAACTCCATACAGCGGAGAGATTTGGCCCTCTGGCTGTGCTTCAGGACATACCACCTCTGCAGACTGGCGTTTACATCTCCAAATGCCCAGCCAGTCGTAGTTCCCTTGCAACCGACGCTAGCTGTATTTGCGTAAGGGCAGAGTTTGAGCAAACATGTTTGTTTTTTTAAATGCAGTGATTTTCTCATCCATAATCCTCTCTCTGCCTCCAATGCACCATCGTAGGCTGTACTGAAAGTAAATTTATTCCCCAAATCTCGTCTAGTCCATGGTTTGTATAATCTGTAAATGACATTGTTTTCCATGAGGTG